>JAVJIF010006624.1:0-207459 GCA_038442645.1 Agave tequilana | reverse complement strand
AGCTTCAAGGAAGACTGCAATGGGACGTGAACTGGGTTAAAATGTTGTGGGAAAGAGAAGGATGCACTCAGACAAGGCCTGAGATGGCCCATGCCATGGCGGAAAATTAGCCAAAGACCCTGGGGAGAGGGGACAAGAGTAAAGGTTTCACGGTACAATTACAAACCATGAAAGATCAAGGTATTAATCCGAAATCTCAAGTTGTTTTGCTAAACGCTTGAAAAATAAGTAAAGGTAGAGATTGTTTGGATTTGCCTTATTTTCAAGAAGAGATGATGGTCCAAGAAAACCAATTTAGTTGGAGAAGAAGATGGCTTGAAGCAGAAGAAGCAAATTAAGATGAAACAGTTTCCTTTTCAGGCGATTGCGAGTTCCTTTTCAGGAGGAGTATAAATATGATTAATTCCTATTCAATGAAGGTTTATTTCTAAAAATTAAAGGTCTAGAATCATTTTAGATCAAGGAGATCAATTCCTATTGATCAAGATTCTTCAACCATCTAAAGGCCATGATCATCTCATAGTCCAAATAAGAGTTGTAATGTAAATCATATAAATAAGGTTATAACCAAGCATTGTAATTGCCTCAACCAAACAAGTTTCAAGGGTTTCTACAATAGAGAATCTCAAGTAAAGGAGACCAGAGGAAGAGAAGAAAGAGAAGAGCAAGTTGAAGGTGCAATAGAGAGAAGGTAATACTCTTGTAATTTAGAGGCTAAATTCAAGTGGAAGGTGAATACTCTTGTTGCATCAAAAAGAAGGTTAGATCTCTTGTACCAAGTCTATTAATAATCTTTCTCAAGTTCTCTCCTTGTGAAACGTAGGCCAATTTTGGGCCGAACCAGATTAAATCTTGTGTTCCTTTTTATTACTCTTTTGTCTAGGTATTGCTAGTTTACTTTACATCAAGCTTTCCAATTGCAAGAATTGTTCATATTGTCAAGTTTCACTAACGTCAATCCTGGTTTGTTACAACAACTGGCATTAGAGCATATTAATTTGCAACAGGAGTATTTCTTCCTGACCGCTAAGCAAATCTTTACTTGTTTCCTTCATTCCACAAAACGCACCTCGATTGTATGTGTGACTTGGAATAGGTGGATCGGCCTCATCACAACTCTTTTGTGTACCAATTGAGCATATAGATGTTCATTTTACCTTTATGGGTTGCATCAACATCATGTTGTCATGATCTCCCCAGAAGAATAAGACATGCGTCCATATCGACGACATTATAAGCAATAAAAATCTTGATAAAATTTGCTGACGAATAGAAATATGACATAGATCAGTTACCCTGATAGAGAGGCCCTTCTTGATCTAGCTAATGGTGTAAGGATAATTGTGTGGTTCCTTCTCTAACTTCAAATGATGTACAAGTGCTCTGACACGATGTTCTTGCAGCTTCCGTTATCAATGATGATGTTGCATACCTTGTTTTTGACTGAGCACCTTAAATAAAAGATTTGATGTCATTGCGTAGTGTCGGGTGCCTTTAGTTGCATAACAATTTTTGAACAAACAAGTGCATAAGGGGGTGGTTGATGCGGGGATGGTGTAGCGGAGGTGGCTGATTGGGGGAAGATTAATTAATGGATGATCCTGTCTGATTTGCGGTAGGTACCTTCAGTCAGGCTTTGACCATCGATCTGAGGGATAATCTCTAAGTTTTTGAACCATGTTGTCCAAGGTTGAGTTGATAGCACCGAACTCTTTCAGCAGCGTCTATCCTTGTAGAAAGACTTTGCAATTCATCACCGTCTCCTACCATCGTCGGAAAGTAGCTGAAGCTCTACTACCACTTGACGCAGACGAAGAAGCGAACAAGCCGGCTAGATCTCGTTCGTAGTCAACGAACTCTGAAAGATATCTCAGGTAAGAAAAGCACTCGACTCTACGAGCAAAGGATGAACAACTTGAATCCACGAGCAATTTAAAAAGAAAAACTAAATTTTTATTCTTTATCAAAGTTGAATACTAAAAATAAAGATACAATAGCCTTATATAGATAATAAAAGAAGATACTATTTTAACTAGGAAACATATTAAATAAAAGAAAAATGAAACAAATTAAAGTCCAAATCAAACTTTAAAAAACCAAGTCCGGTTTAGAGTCGGATATGCTGAGATGCCCAGACCTGTCGATATCTAACTGTCCCTGCCGACAGACTGTAAAAGACTGAACTCTAGATTGTAGTTATCGGCAGTGATTGTGTCACTTGTTGGAAAGAGAGAATATTGCTAAGAAGTTGACATGAATCGTCGAGGGGTCGTCGAGTGATCGCTGAGGAAGTCGACGACGAAGACGAAGGGAAACAGCAGCAGAGAAAACAAGCCAACAGCAGCAGGTTCAGGTTAGGGTCCGTCGACCGGCGATCGACTGGCCCGCAGTATCAGAAGCTCGGTCGACCGGCCACGGTCGACCGACGTGCACAATGTGCACAAGTTGGAGCCGGTCGACCGACTGAAAAGTGCCCAACTCTCTGTTGGGCACCCGGTCGACCGCCCGGTCGACCGACAAGCGGTGCGGGCTGCGAGTGCAGATTTGGAAATCTGTTTGTATTTAAGGGGTTGGCTATTTTCTAGGGTTTGTATCTTGTTGAAGATCCTGAGAAGGAAAAGGCTGGAGCTCTCTTGCATTCAAAGAGGCTGCTAGCATTTTAATCTCTCCAAGTAAATTAATCTCTCTTCTGATTGCCCCGAGGAACGTAGGCGTTGAGGCTGAACCTCGGTAAATTGTTTGTTTGCGTGTGTGCTTTCTTCTGGCGATTGTTTGTGCTGTTTGGGATGGTTCTTCATGCGTGGGAGATTAAGGAGGATCCTCTATCGGGTTGTTGTCGCTGGGCGCAAAAGTGGTATCAGAGCTTCCAGGTTTTGGTTTGGGATTTCTGAAGATTCGGAGGGCTCGAGATCTGATTCGGTGGAGATCGTGTGGTCGATCTCCGATCAGAGGTATTGGTGTCGTGGGATCGGTGTGCGATCACAGGAGGACGTAAGGAGGGCTCGGAATCTGTGGTGAAGTAGATCCAGAGAGAAACTCGATCTAGGTTTCAAGGGAAAGGTAAAAATCTAATTTTTATCTGAGTAGAGAATCTATTTCTGTTGATTGTTCTTCGCATAGATAGAGGATCAATAAATCTCAATGGCAGAAGAAATTGTTTCGGCTAAGACAATGAATTCTCACCCAAGGATTGAAGTTGTCAGTTCAACGGTACAAATACTTTGGGATGTGGAGATGGAGGAGGTATGGGATGCGTTGAATGCATCGAACCGAAGATACTCTCCTATTGGAGAAGAAGAAGAGCACGACCACTGATGAAGAGTGGGCAAAGATGAACAGATCGGCATGTGGATTGATACGTTCATGTTTGTCGCAAGACATAAAGTACCTTACGCAGCATGAGACGTCGGCGAAGAAACTGTGAGAAACCTTGCGAGGAAGAAATACCGACTAAGAGTGTTGAGTCCAGGTTGCAGCTTAAGAGTAGGCTGTACAGTTTTCAAATGAAGAAGGGGAGCACAGTGAATGAGCACATCAACCGATATACGAAGCTTCTTACAAAATTGGTAAACGTGGATGTCACGATAGAAGAGGAAGATAAGGCGATCTCTTTCTGAACTCACTCCCGGCGGAGGAGTATGAGACATTCACTCTGACCTCATCAATGGAAGGCAGACCTTGGATTATGATGAGGTGTCGTTTGCACTGACTAGTTATGAGACGAGAAAGAAGGAGAAACATCCTTCTAGGTCAAGCTCATCGGCGGAGGCACTGGAAGTAAGAGGCAGAGGTTCATCACGGAAGGGCAAGGAGGTTAGAGAAGATCAAAATCCAGGCCGGGTTTCAGAAATCTGAAGAGGAATCAGTGTGCCTTGTGCAAGGAACTAGGACACTGGAAAGCAGAATGCCCGAAGGCCAAAGGTAAGAAGGTGGAGTCAAAGACGAGGCGAATCTCGCACAGGCGGATGGATCGGATGATGACTCTTCAGTATTCTCTCTCTCGGTTACTACCCCTACTATTAGTGACTCAGATAATGCTGAGTGGATCTGGATAGTGGAGCCACCTATCATGTGTGCCCGAACAGGGCCTGGTTTTCTAGCTTGAGAAGCTGGATGGGATGTTACACGGTCATGGGGGATGACCATCCGTGTAATATAGAAGGGAGGGTACAGTCCGCATCAAGATGGATGATGGGATAGTTTGAGAATTGAAGGAGGTGAGGTATGTACTTTAGCTCAAAAGAAATCTATCTCAGTTGGCACTTTGAAGCATCGGGCATGGTGATATCTGTTCGAGATGGCGATCTCAGGATGATCAAGGGCTCGATGGTGGTGATGAAGGGCGTCCGCCGAGGCAACCTCTACTACTTGAAGGGTAGTACGATACAGATCAGGTGGAGACTTCGAGTTCTCAGATGATGGTGGCCCGGAGGTCTGGCAGGGAAAGGTCGGACAGGAAGAAGAAAAATCTTTGCGAGCTCCTACAAGATGGAATTGCTGAAGGTGCTGCTACTGCAATTTGGAAGGTGAACACAGCGTTCTGGACAAGAAGAAGTGAGATTCAGCAACAGTACTCACCACAATGAAGGTCTTCTTGATTGTGTTCACATGAGCGGTATGGGGACCTGATAAGAAGGCATCGCTTGGAGGTCACAGGTACTTGTCTCATTTATTGATGGTTCATCTAGGCAGGTTTGGATATATCCCATGAGACAAAGGGGTGAAGCCCTAGATGTGTTGGTGAAGTGGAGAGGAAGAATGGAGAGGCAGATAGGTAGGAAGATAAAGGAGCTTCATATTGGTAATGTTGGAAAGGACATGTACAGTTCCTACGATTTGGCCAGAACACAGGTATTACAACTCACTTCACAAAAGGTACAAATAGGTTGGGCTAAAGATGTAGTCCGTCCCTTGCTGGAGAAGGTTCGGAGGTTATTGTCTAATGCAGGATTAGACAGGTCGTTTGGGCTGAGGCGACTGAGTATGCTAGCCATCTCATGAACAGATCGACTGCGATAGGAGGTAAAGCTCTATTGGATATTTGGTCTGGGGAAGCTGCTCAAGATCATTGTTGCTGCGGGAGTTTGGAAGTCCGGCCTACTTCAGTGCCAAGAATGGCAAGGTGAATCCGCGAGCAAAGAGGTGTCTATTTGGGCGTCAAGGGAAAACAGCACAGGTTATGGGACCCCGAAGACAAGAAGATCGTGATGAGCAAGAATGTCACTTTTGGAGAGACTTCAGGGTTGAAGTCAATCGTCTCTCAGCAGGTGGAGAGGACGAAGACCAAGGAAGGATCGCAGCGGGTGGAGGTGATGCTGCTACTCATCATCTCCAGTTGGTTCGGCATTAGAGGAGATTTTACCGGATGTGACACCGGGTGGAGATCATGAAACCAAGGGTGATGCTGAACAGGTTGATGACATTGCTGAGGATGTCGAGTGTTTGCAGCTATTGGAATAAAGGTGAAACCACGCTTGTGGGGAAAGAAGCATGAATCTCAAGCTTGTGATCGTGACAAGCTGAAGTTGAAGGCTGTTATCCTCCATGATGGTCGGGAAGAGGTTCATATGACTCGGTCAGACAGGTTCACTGCTGCAAAATAGAGGTACCAGTGCTTGAGCTTGATGAAGCTCATCTTAATGAACTACGGTTGGTTTGATCCTTTTGGGCAAAGGTACGTAGGCAGTCGTAAAGGCGCAGCATTTGTTGATGCAACCCGTATGAAGCTATTTGGGTTCTCGAGAAGTTGTTTGGATCTTCACGTAAAGGTGAAGAGATGTGGCGATGGAACTTCACGTAGAGGGGAGAGGCTTCACGTAGAGGTGAAGTGTTGTGGCCAGTTGGACTTCACGTAGAGGTGAGGTGTTGTGATCTCGATGAACATGTGATCTTCCGGTGAGAAGATGTTGAGCTTACATAAGGAGTGGTGTGCATCCAGTTGAAGCTGATGGTGTTTGGTGTGCTCTACGCAGACTTGGTTGGACCGTCAGTGGAAGATAGGAAGACTAGATAGAGCTGGTCAGTTAGAGAGTCAGTGTTGGCTCATGAGGAAGTCTTCGTGAGGTCGTGAAGTTGTGGAGTAGAAGCATGTGGGGGTAATCGGCATGTATGGGAAATTCTCCTAAGGTGAAGTGCAGGAAAGCATGTACGATGTTTTCCAGTGGATAGCTGAGCTAAAGATTCAATCCGAGATCGTGTGTCGATTTCGCCAAGATCGTGTGTCAATTTCGTCCGGTGCGCGTAAGCCGAGATGTGTGTCGATTTCGCCGAGATCGTGTGTCGATTTCGTCAGGTGATAGACTGGGGTACGTTGGAGATCGGCTCAGATTTGGAAAAATCTTCGCGAGGTGGAGAATTGTTGGAAAGAGAGAATATTGCTGAGGAAGTTGACATGAATCGTCGAGGGGTCATCGAGTGATCGCCGAGGAAGTCGACGACGAAGACGAAGGGAAACAGCAGCAGAAAATAAGCCAAACAGCAGCAGGTTCAGGTTGGCCGGTCGACCGGCCCGGTCGACGGGCCCGCAGTATCAGAAGCTCGGTCGACCGGCACGGGTCGACCGACGTGCACAACGTGCACAAGTTGGAGCTTGGTCGACGGTCGGTCGACCGACTGAAAGTACCCAACTCTCTGTTGGGCACCCGGTCGACCGGTGGAAGGGTCGGTCGACCGCCCGGCGACCGACAAGCGGGTGCGGGCTGCGAGTGCAGATTTGAAAATCTGTTGTATTTAAGGGGTTGGCTGTTTTCTAGGGTTTGTATCTTTTGAAGATCCTTGAGAAGGAAAAGGGTTGGAGCTCTCTTGTATTCAAAGAGGCTGCTAGCCATTGTAATCTTCTTCCAAGTAAATTAATCTCTCTTCTGATTGCCCCGAGGACGTAGGCGTTGAGGCCGAACCTCGTTAAATTTGTTTGTTTGCGTGTGTGCTTTCTTCTGGCGATTATTTTGTGCTGTTTGGGATTGTTCTTCGTGCGTGGGAGATTAAGGGAGGGATCCTCTATCTGGTAGATTATTGATCCTCTATCTATGCGGAAGAACAATCAACAGGAAATAGATCTCTACTCAGATAAAATTGAATTTTACCTTTCCCTTGAAACCCTAGATTGAGTTTCTCTCCGGATCTACTTCACCACAGATTCCACGAGCCCTCCTGCGTCCTCCTGTGATCGACACACGATCCCACGAACACCAATACCTCTGATCGGAGATCGACACACGATCTCCACCGAATCAGATCTCGAGCCCTCCGAATCTTCAGAAATCCCAAACTGGGTGAGAATTCATTGTCTTAACCGAAACAATTTCTTCTGCCATTGAGATTTATTGATCCTCTATCTATGCGGAAAGAACAATCAATAGGAAAAGATCTCTACTCAGATAAAAATTGAATTTTTACTTTCCCTTGAAACCCTAGATCGAGTTTCTCTCCGGATCTACTTCACCACAGATTCCACGAGCCCTCCTTGCGTCCTCCTGTGATCGACACACGAATTCCACGAACACCAATACCTCTGATCGGAAATCGACATCACTGTCGACAGATATTAAACAGTTAAACTTGTTGTCGACAGTCCTTGCATTGATCTCCTACATCAGTTCGTGGCAAACTTTGATCAACTCCTTTATCGGTTCACATGGACTTTAGTCTCGAGTGAGTCACAACCTCGGCTCTTATACTTATGTGTTGTCACAAACCGACCCATTAGAAAGATAAATTGATAAAAAACACAAATACAAACTGAGACATTATCTGATCTAAAAGTCTAAGCTTTCAAATTGATTATAAGCTTCGTTAAGGCCCCCCCCCCCCACCCCCCCCCCCCCCCCCCCAAACACCACACACACACACACACACACCATCTGCACTTTCTCCCTAACGCATACAAACCCAAAATTATAATTGGAGAGAGAAAAAGCTACTCCAAACAGTTTTCCACATTAAATAATTGATATGTACACATCATCAACTAAGTGGACAATAGAGGCCTTGAGAGCTCAATCAAGCACACTTCAGAATTGTACTCATCACTCATAATAATCAGTAGAAGAAGATGGATCAGTGTATATATGGTCACAATTCGCAGACATGTCCTCTTCTCAAAGACAAGGTGGAGGAAGAGCACGATTAGCTAACGTTTGCTCTGGCCAACAAGTTCATGATAATGCAGCATACAATGAATCTTGTGGCTCGCTCTCCTGCAGCTTCAGTGTGAATCACATGTTCGAAGATCGATCACTTATTGTAACAGTGGGCTTCTAATGTAAGAAATAGTAAGTATAAGGAGAGATTAAACAGATAGCAATATAAGCTAATAGAAATAAAAAATGACATCACACCAGTATTTAATATGGTTCCGTCAATGTGACCTACATTCACGGGAGAAGACAGTAAGAGGAATTCATAATCAAAAGGGGAGAATATAAGAAATTACAAGTCTAATCTCACTCACCCAAACCCGATGAAACCCAAATCACTAGAGCTAATAAAAGGAAGATAATTGTAAGAGAAAGGAGAGGATAATACAATGTTTAGCAACTCTCTCGTCTCACTTCATTGCCTTGAAATCTCATGCAATGTGATGCTATTTATTGACAAAAATTTCTGAACCCCTTCTTCACTTCACCCCACATTTACATCAAAACATAGGTGGCCGAATTGATTTCATTAGGATGGCTAAGATTTCATAATCTGGCTATGATCTTCATAAGATGGCTATGATGAGTTTTAGAGTGGCTAGAGATTTCATAGGGTGTCTATTGATGACTTTTAGGGTGGGTAGAGATTCATAAGTTGGCTAATTGATTTTGAAAAAAAATCTACAAAGATGACTTAATTTGTTTCTATTCATTAAAGACATATCAACAACAATATTGTAACCTCTCAGTGGTTGTCTAACAACTGAACCAAGGGGCCGTTTGTTTCGCGTAAAACTCCGTAATTCGTAAATGACTTACTACTCAGTTACAACTACGGCGTTTGTTTGGACCGTAATCGTAAAAGACTTACGTAACTCAACTAACACTCACTTGCAACCCAGTTACCACTCACTTACACCCCAGTTACAGTTAATTTGTGTCATACAATTTTGTAAATTTTTTTATATTAATATTAAATTTTTTAATATTTAATTTTTTTAATATTTATTTGCAGTATTAAAACTTTAAAATCACCAAATAGTTAATTATGTGGTCAACTTTTTCTATTACGACTTATACATTACGACAACCAAACACCGTAAAGTACAATACACTTTCCCACTTTACAATTTTATATACCAACCAAACACCGTAAAATTTTACATACATGTAACTCATTTACAATTGTAAAAGACTTTAACAATTACAACTACGAATTACGGTCAGTTACGACAACCAAACAGACAAGAGTAGAAAATTGGAAAAATTTCTTCAGAATCTAGCGTTTCTCTTTCTCATGGCATGAATGGCCTGGTGTTCGATTTGAGGTTTCCGTCAGTTTGACTGTAGCTAGCATATATCAATCTCAAACCATTCCATTTTACTTTATTTTCGCATGGCATTCTAGCGAGCGATATCTTTCTGTCTCCGTTGTGATTTCTAATTCTTCCTGACTCTTTTAAATACTTAAATTTATGAAAACAAATAACTTGTTATGAGCAAAGTTGAGATTTTTTTGAAAAATATTATACAGTGGGGTCTACATCTCTTCCAATACAGGTAGACAGTGGAGATGAGACTGTTGGGATTTGGGTCGAATAAATAGTTCCATCAGGCATGAGTATTATCTTGAGTATATAAAAATTTGAGCAACTCCATCTAGAAGACTAGTTCTTCGTGAAGGTGCCTTAAGTCCTTCGGAGAGCCCAGTAGAATGTATTGTAAGTTTTCCATGCAACAAGTTTTAATCTCCAGTAATTTTGTCATGAGCACAATAACATTTGATCATTACAAAGCAAGGGCTTTCGCAGACTTGTCACTCGGAGAAGGGAGGAAATGAGTAATGTTATTTTTACTCAAGATTTCTCTATGGTGCATGGGCTGTATATAATCCATCAGAGGGATTGAGGAAGGTTGGATGTAGCTTATAGCTGATAGTCTTTGATTGTGAGTGTTCCTTCGTTTGAACGAAGAAGTCCTGAATTTATAGATGAGTGCCGAGTCTTCTGGAATTCTGAGTGCGTGATAAGTTGTCTTCCATTATTCAACTGAATGCTTTATCTGGAATCTGCTTTATGTCTTGTCTCTGCTGTCGGGTGAGTGCGTTTGCTTTTGAGTTGAATGCTTTACTAGCCGAAGAAGTACCACCGTTGGGTTAGCGGTCGACCGGCCCGGTCGACCGAGGCCTGGAACAGAGAGTAGATACTCTCTGTCGGTCAACCGGCCCGGTCGACCGGGGCTTTCCAGATAGCAGAAGCTCTCTGGCGGTCGACCGGCCCTCCAGCCAGAACTGGCGTGCACATTTGTGCACGTCGGTCGACTGACTCGGTCGATCGACTCCTAGCCCGATGGACCGGCCGGTCGACGGCAGAAGCCAGAAAACAACTTTTAGGGATTGAAAAACTTGGCATTTTGACTAAAATAAAATCACATAAAATCACGAAAAATCTACAAAAATAGGTTCAATATTATACTTTGATAGTCAAACATGCTTGAGTAAAATCAAGACATGTTACAAACAATTTGAACTATTTTTGTAACTTAGAAATTTTGGCTAAAAACAAAAACCGTATTTTTTCAAATTGGTTTTTCCAAAACTTATTTTTCCAAAACTTCTCCAAATACAAAAACAATATATTTTAAACATTTTTAAAGCATAGAGTATATGGATATGATCCACTACACATACATGTGAAATATCTATGTTTTTGATAATAAGCACTAAAGCGGTTTTGGTTAAAAACACATGTATATAATAAACTCCAAAAAAACAAACCAGTATTTTGCAAAAATGAAAAGTCTTTTCCAAAATGAAATTCTTTTATGAAAACACATCTAAATCTTGTGTGTGAGTGTATATGGTATACTTAAGCAATCCACCAACTATTCTATACTTTACATTTTATCTAAAAACAAAATCTTAACAAAACAAATCTAGACTCAAGTCTTGATCTTGAAGGTCTTCACTTGAAGTCTTCATATCTTCTTGACTTGGTCCAAACTTGATCCAAAGAACTAGACTCCTCTTGAGTACTTGATGTGGTCTTGATGCATAGGCTCTTGAATCAAACCGTGCTAGCTCCAAAACTTGACTTTAACTTCTTTGTTGAAGCTACACACCAACTAAGATCTTCATCATAAATCTGAGACTAATAAGGCACAAGATCATTGGTACTATAACTACATGAGTGATCATCATCAAAACTAGAGTGATGGGCCTTTGGGCCAACAAAGCACAACCAAAAATTCGTAAGAAAAGGTAGTCAGGTACTTTATGAAATAATTTCTGGTAGGGAGAGAGATTATGGAGGACGGGGGTGGGCATTCTATTGATGAAAAATGAGGCAGTTTAGAAAGCATAGGGCCAGTAATGGAATGGAACATTTGACCGAGCTAGAAGAGTAAGGCCGGTCTCGACAAGGTGACGGTGCTTTCTTTTTGCGGTGCCGTTTTGGGCACTAGTGTGTGAACAGGATAAGCGATGAGCGATACCCTGAGAAGACAAGTAAGCTTTAAATTTGATGAACTCGCCACCACTATCAGTTTGGAGTGCTTTAATGGAACGCCCAAAAAATTTCTACATGAATTTTGAACTCAAGAAAAATGGAGAGAAAGCATCACTTTTATTTATCAAAGGATAAAGCCAAACATACTTACTGTAGTGATTTACAAAGCTAATATAATAGCGATAACCACTTACAGCGGGCACAGGAGACGGACCCCATATATCGGAGTGAATAAGCTCTAAAGGAGCAGTAGCAATCGTGGAAGATGACGAAAAAGGAAGACGGTGACTTTTTCTTACTGACAGGGGATGCAGTGAGGGGTACCAGCACGGTCAGGGAGGAAAGGAAGCTGATGCTAAGATAAAACACTAGAGACAACTTTGGTGGAGGGATGACCTAGGCGCTCATGCCAAACGGAGGACATGAGCAAGAACAAGCTCAGTGAGTGAGGAGATAAGCCAACATAAGAGTATCTAATCAAGCTTGATCCAGCGAGTGTATTCTAGATTGATAGTGGGCTGAGCATCCTTCTCGTAGAAGGAAGAAACTGGACCGGACAAGGAAAGGTTCCGTCGACGAGGCCTTCGAGATTGTGGAGCTTGAGAAGAGGAAGGAACTGGAACGCCACAGCAGATAGTTTCCCTTGTCGAGTTTGACATTAGAAAGTGAGTGATGCTGGGATTAACCATGGATGCAAGTGTTTGGATGGAGGTGAGGGAAGATGAAGAGGAAATACTCGACATGGTACAGGAGTTGCTCTGATACAAGATAAACAATAAGAAGAAGAAGACTTATTTGTGTAAAAATCAGATACCATTAGCTATGGTTCTTGGTTGTATATATATACACATATTGGTCACATGTTTACACTGATTTAAGAGGTACAATAAGAAAACATTGACTGAGAGAAATAATAGGAAAATATTGACTGAGAGAAAGAATGAGAAACACATGGTGCATGAATTCCATGAGTCCCATGTGTTCCTATAATCATGGAGAGATTTTAGGATGTGATTGATTTTATGAGGGTGTCTTTCACATGGATCACGTGTTGTCATTGATATCTCATATAGACCCCACTCATCACGCGATTCGTCCCCATCCCAAGACTGCAACCCTGCGCCCTCAGCCGTATCGGGAAAATCTCCGAGCTGTACACCCACGCGATTGGCCCCAACCCAATCGAGAACGAGCCCACGAACGTCAGCACGGTGATTATGCACAGCACGCCGGCCCATTGCATTTTATGATGGTCAATCATCAGTGACCCCGCAGACGGCAAGACCAGCGAGGCGACCATGCCGCCGGCGCTCACTAGCAGCAGCGGCCGCCGCCCCACTCGGTCCACGAAAAAGGTTGCCACCAAAATCGACACCGTCTTCGTGATCCCGACGGCCACCATGGTCCCTAGCAGCTGGCTATTGCTCTTCAGCCCGGCCTTCTCGAATATCCTCGGGCTGTAGATGACTACCGAGTCGATGCCGGAGGCTTGCTGGAAGAACTGCAGGCCGATGGCGGCAATGAGAACTCTTCGAACGTGAGGAGTGGGGTGAATGAATAACTCCCTCCACACTCCTCCTCCTTCTTGATTATTTTTTGATATGGTCACAGATGCGCCGTCGTTGTCAGTGTTTGAACTGATTCCCGCAGCTTCTTTGATTTCAGCGAGCCTTAGCTCGGCCTCTTCGAAAGAATCAGACGTTTTTTCGAGAACGCGTCTGGCCTCGCGGAGACGGCCCTGCATGACGAGCCAGCGGGGGGACTCCGACATGGCAAGCACGCCGGAGGCGAGGAAAATGGGGGGGATTGTGCCGGTGAGGAACATCATCCGCCAGCTCAAGTGCTCAGGGAGCTTGGCGGAGGCGAAGTTGGAGACGTAGCCGAGGAGGGCCCCGGCATTGATGAAGGACCTCCGGGAAGGAGGTGAGGAATCGCGCATGGGCGGCTCAACCCCTAGGCGAACGAGGCGGTCGCCTAGGGCCCCAAATATAGTGGGGTCTCCCAAATAATAGTGTAAATTAGAATTTACTAAAATAAGAAATATAAAATATACAAAATTCTTTTGTTTGTTCAACCGGGCGTGCCAGAGTGGTTATCAGGCATAACTAGAATCCACGCTTTTTTGCTTTTTTCCCCCTTCATTTTTTATACTATGAGGAAAAGCATGAGTCTCTTCCACTTTCCCAAGCTAATATCCTCCACTCCCTATAACTATTTAATTATAATTAGAGGAGTCTCTTCTACTTCTTCAGATCGTCTCTTCCACTTTCCTTAACTATTTAATTATAATTAGAGAATTTTTCAAAATTAAAACTCTCTCTTTCTGTGCTGCCCTGCTCTTCACCGCCTTCGTCGCCAGGCCTCAGACTGACGACAGGTCCTGCAACTGCTCTATGGAAAAAGATACATTAGCCAAACTTGAATACAAAAGCTTGATTATAAATTTTGCATCTCACAAGCTAGACGAATATTTTTCAATAAAATATTGATTACATAAAATATTAGTTAATATTAATTACTTATTTAAAGCATATTTTAAAAGCGCCCATTTAAAACTTTCGCCTAAGGCCTCCATAGAGATTGAGCCGCCTCTGAATCCGCGGGAGGAGGCCGGGGCAACCTCGGCGGTGTAGACGGGGGCGATCATGAGGGCGTAGCCGACGCCGATGCCGGCGATGAAGCGGACGAGCATGAGGATGGTGTAGTTTGGGCGAGGCCCATGACAAGTGCGCCGGCGAAGAAGATGGCGGCCGCGAGGACGATGGTATAGCGGCAGCCGATCCAGTCTGAGGTGCGGCCGGCGGCGACGGACCCGATGAGGGAGTAAAGGTTGATGATACCGGCCAGGATCTCGATCTGCGTGTCACTGATCTTGAGGTCGTCCTTGATGAAGAGCGATGCCCCGCTCATCACTGCAATATCTGCAGACAATGCAACATAACATAATAACTATCTAGAATTCATTATGATTTTTTTGTTCAATCTCTTCGCAAATTTACCATTGCCCAAGAGGATGGAGGTCATGGAAGCGAGGATGGCACAAGCGAAGGCATACTTGTTCCTCTTCTTTGGGGCACTTGAGAGAGATTCTGTACTAGTTATTTTTTGCTCATCCATTTGCTCTCTGTTGTAGTTTGGAGGGGGGAGAGTGGAGACTCTTGCAGCAGTGAAGGGACTGAGATTTGGGTGCTTAAATAAACGAACGGAGAAGAGATGACTGGTGAGAAAAGAATCTGAGGTGTGCAAGTTTGATCCCTTGGAACCTGACATCTATTCACATGTCAGTACGAGATTGACTCTCTTATAATATGTGTGTGACACACACATGAGCTGAATCTTACAAGTTACCTGACAAATTATTGATTTTAAGACCACAAGAAAACGAAGAAAAATCAATGACTTTTGAAGATTCCATGTCACTGCAACAAACACCGGAGAGCGTAGAGGCATTTGGGCACTGAACTGATCTTTGCCAAGTGTTTTTTCTTAGAAAACAGAAAGAGAAGTTCATGAGAAAAAGGACAAAAAAATAACAAAAGAACAAATTGGGAAAAAAAAGTAGTGAAAGAAAGAGGTGTGCATGCTCGTGACCCAGAAATAACGAACTCATAATTAAACTCGTGCCTGTATTTACAGTGGGAGTAAAAGCACCAACGATAGCCATTAGTGCAACGAGTCTGCCTCTGACCTTTGTTGACAGCGCACCGATCACCACCATTATGTCTCAAGATTGCCCACTACTCCAGTCAAGCCTTCTCCTACTATGAACATCTTCGAGGGTCTAATTACTCGGGTGAACTATCAATTTGTTTCCATGATTGAGTATTGTACTGACTTGGTGCTCACTGGGCAGAGTTTCTTTGATTTTGTATGGCCACTACTCGACAATCATGTTAAAAATATTAAGAAGATTGTAATATCTCTATTTTAAAAAAAATATATACAAGATTTAATAATAATTGATAGTATTTTTGTCACGCCCCGCTTCCCAAAATACGCTGGAGCGGAGACGCGACACGAGTCGGTGACGCATATACGCAAGGAAAATACCTCACGTATACGCGCTAAGCCTAAAGTAACCTGAACAAGCTATAAATCTAAACCATATTAATCAAGGATCACTGTAATAATACATATAAAGACTACACATGATCTGAAATGAAATAAGGAACAGAATAGAAGCCAAGGGTTATATACAGGAATCAAAGAATAATAGCAGGAATAAAGAAAGGAAAGAATACCAGAATCAAAAGAGAGAGAGAGTCCGGTTCCTCGCAAGTCGTACAGTCTCATCGTACATCTGCACAATAGAAATAAAGTGTCCAATATCTGGACGTGCAAATCCAGGGTCGTCAGAAAGCGACCTAGTGAGTGTGTAAAGGGGAGAGCTTGTGCATATAAACAAGGTGCATAAAACAATAATAAGAATAACTGCAGATATAAGATAATCAAATAACATGATACATAAGCAACTGAATAACAATAGCAAGAATAAGAGTACAGGTACAAGACAAGTAAAATAACTGTAACAAACAACAGATGTCTAGGTGTATATCCTAGCAATATCACTAACCTTGTACATAATCTGGTCCTGATTACAATCATATGTCTAACATAATGATATATATAGATATACAATCAGGTGATTATAGTCAGTCACGATACATCAACAGTTTATTATTAATTATGTCAGCGAACACCAATTGTCACATGTAATAGACGCATCCCATACTACGCCTACCACACATGTCAATCGATGTCCTCAGTTATTGAAACTGATCGGTTGGAGACATTGTCCATGCTTTAGGTGGGTCCTGTGCATACCCGGGACCACGGCCCAGACTCCTGGTGCTGAACCAGGACCTACCGCAAGGTAGTCAGGAACATGTAAACAGGAACAGGTACATCTATAACATGTATAACAGGAACAGGACGGGGTGTCAGTCACCCCACGGGAACCCTGTAGTGGAACCCTCTTTCGGCTGCGCAACCTAAATCCTAGGTCCACCCAAAATACGGACGTTGTCTCCTCCATCAATCTCCCCAATCTCAGTGTAAGTTATCAATTATATTATTATTTAATTCAATTAGGGTAATCAATTTCATGTTACGTAGAATACTGAGATGGTATAATGACAGTAACAGTACAGTACAGTAACAGTACTCGTATACACGGTGAACAGTAACAAGAACAGTGAACAGTAACCGTGTATACGATAAATAGAGCTACACCGAGCATTACAGTTTAATGATACTTTCTCAGTAACTTTCAGTAACATTCTAAGATTATCACAATTAAGTCAGATACCAAATTAAGTCCAGTCTAAAGTATAACAATACTAGGCCAAGCAACGATGAATTATTAATACATAAAATGACGCCAATAAATGCTCATATCAATGAAAAACATAAGGTGTACAATCTTGATGTCATATGAAGTGGCACGGGTAACCATACTGGTAAAATATGCCATATAATAACATGAAATGATACGAATAAGGACATGAATACTACTGGCAATAGTAAATAAAGAAAAGATGTGAGAACAAACACTCACATAAAATAACGCGATTTCGGACCGAATCGCCGTCTGGTCTTCACTGCACGAACCGGTACTGACCTACGGATCATCCCATGAATCAGTCTTCGAATCGCCTGTTTACCGGGTCCACAACGAGCGCGAATCCGAATCGGGTCTGGATCTCCTGTAGCTGGGTTCGAATCTCACCGAATGGGTCTGAAACACTGTGAGAGAAAATTTTGTTCCACGGTTTTGCCTGTTACAGCCTCTTGCTCGGCAGCTGCTTTCCATCTTGCTATTCTTCTTCCACAGTTGCTATGTCCAACATAAGAGCTTCAACATCTTCATTTGCCAGATGCTCATTTTCTTCAAGTTCCTTTATTTGATGCTTATGATGGGAAATTTCTTTTGCTTGAGCACCCAAAGCTTCAATGCAATGTTTCTCGATGCAAAGAGCAATAGAAAAGGCAATGGAGAAGGCTAAGGACAGCTCTTTCTCTTAGAACGTTTGAAGAACATGAGAAAGTTTATCAAAAGAGTTTATAACTGGGTATCATCCATGAGCATGAGGAACTGGAGTGAGAAAAGGATGAAATAAGAAAAATAATAACTTTTTAACTTAATTTTGGTAGATATAAGTTAAGTACCACTTATAGATATCTGTTAGTGATTCCATAAAAATCAATTATCCAACCCATACTTCACACAAGGCCACTACAATAGAATACATGATATGCAAATAATAATCAAATATCCAACACATGCTTCATATATGATTTGAAAATAATATAATACTAGATAAGCCAACATTTTGGGGTCGGCTTTGAATTGTGGAAGGAAGTTAGGAAAGGATACTAGACCACTGGTCTGGGCATGGACCTGTAGAACAAGTATATATGGGCTTCAAGAAAGGTTTGGTGGTTCTGGACTGACTCACTGATGCTTTTGGTTAACTGCTTTAAAATGAGCTCAAGGGGATCTAGGACTAGAAACAACAAATAGTATTATTTGCAAAAGACTATCTTTGAACCCACTAGGTGATTTTAATTTTGTTGTATTCAAGCCTCAGGTAAAAACACAAGAATGTCACAGAACCTCCTGAACAACTATTTCCAAGAAGAGAATTCGCACATAAGGCCACCTACGTATGCATTGATGATTCTGGTAGAAGAACTAAAGGACCAGTTCTGCTGTAACCCTGTACACAATATATAATGGTAGTTAACTTAAATGTGACCACCAACCGCAACAAGGTCTGGATCTTCACAGCATCACGACAGACCATATTGTACAAATGTCACCTATCAGCTGACCTAATTAGTCCCAGGAATTTAAATAACGGCCGCCTATATTTGAATCATGGATTTTGGTGATAGGAGTAGTCCTAAAGACAGTATATTACCGGCAGCTAATTATGTGTGACACCCAACCACATAAAAGTTTGTCAGTATTTACAGAATCACAAGTGATCAATCCTTCATGAATGGGGATCATCTCTTTGCACCTTGCTATTGGACTAACATGCAAACTTGCAGGCTCTCTTGCTCTCATTACGCAACATGCAACAAGTACGAAAAACAACAATCTAACAAGTAAAACATTTTTTTTCTTTTTTCTTTTTTTGAAAGATAAAGATGCACCCTTCACAAACTATGGGAAGCCAACCTCTGCGAGAAACGAACTTGTATCCTCCCCCTTGGTAGGGGGAGTGTCACTAACAGGCTAACCTGCTTTCACCAAGTATAAGAATTGGTGTGTGTGTGCACGCGCGCGCGTGCGTGTGCATGAGTACCTGGGTGCGTGAGTGGAGCATGTGCGCGCGCATGTGTGTTATCCGACAATCCAACAAAGTAGCAAGTAAAAAATCTATCAGCCTAAGCATATGTGAAGAATCCAACTAATTGTGTGTATATGGAATAAGAAATGCAGAATCAAAGAACTTTATGTTGGATATTCAATATTTTAATGTTACCAAATAATATGCTAGTCCATTCGGGTGAAATGTACAATTGTGCTGTACTTTTGAAGTACATGACTGTGATTTTGTAGTGTTACAGTTCAGATCAAACCCATGAAAAGAAGCTTTAAAAAAAAACTTTTCAATTTAGTCTTATGGAAATGAAATATATTTCGTTTCTTAACTCCTGATCATAGCAAGATTTGATCCTTGAGGGAACTGCGCAAGATACAGATCAGCATATTGTACATTCCTTTGTAAAAAGATATCAATATATAGGAAAATGTGATTGTCACAATTAGTGAATTTAAATTACACAAAAAATATAAATTACAAAAAGAAACGGCCGAGGACTGAAAATTGAACAGCAAACAGCGATGTTAACTAAAAGAAAGCTCACAGCAAGGGAGATGGGCATGGCCGATGCTTTAGGATGTCAATTCACCGAAGATCAGGCGGAGGACGAGGAGGCGGGGTGCTAGACTCCGGGCTGCCATGTGTGGAGTTGGTGGAGGTGAAGCTTGAGCGCTGTGTTGATGGGGAAGGGAGATTATGAAGGGGGGTTAGGATATGATTTGATCCATTAGTTAGGATATAGGATTTAGTGAAGATTGAGTTGTTACGATTGAGATTTGGAGTTAGGATTTAGATTAGATTTAGAATTAAGATATTTATTTGTTGGGATTTAGATTTGTTAGTCAAGTTAGGATATGAATGGGTTTGAGTCTAATGGATAATCGGATATGGGTAGATGGGGATGGTCCAAAGCTAATGAGTATTGGGTAAAGGGCATGAGCAGGAAACAAGAAAATGGAAAAAGAATAATATTAGTAACAAAATTGATTACCATAATAATACTATAATAATAGTACTAATAATAGTAATCAACCGTAACCGTCATAATAATAGCACCAACAATAATATATATATAAAATAATAATTAATAAATATAAAAAAATAAAAATACAGTATTATTTACTTAGGGATATTACAATTTTGATATGTATATGTAATTTATTTAATTATTATTTATTTTCTAAGGTGGGTTGTTATTATTAATCCTTATTGTTACTATTATTCTTAGTTATTATGATTTTAAATTAATTAATATAGTTTGGATTATATCAATTTCTTTTCCTCTTTTCATTTTTTTCCTTTTTCCTTGAGCCCCGAACCGAGCACACAGGCCCAAGCCATCTATCTATTAATACATCTCTTCCTAATCTATATCCTATACACTAATCTAAATTTAATCCTAATCTTATATCCATTAGCTTCCAAACTCAATACCCTTTTAATCAAATCTTATCCTAACAAATCATAGCATAACAACCCAATCTCAATTCCAACCTTATCCAAATCTTAACTAAATCCTAACTAATAAATAATATCCTAACTAATCCTAATTAAATCTTAACCATGTTCATAATCCATCTCCTTTCTTTTTCTCCCCATCCACCTTGGCCGAACCCTGACTTTTCTTTATCTCCTTGATGCAAGCTGACCTCCCCTCCCTTTTTCCCTCGTCGGAGATCCACGCGCGCATCCACCTTGCAGCGCCCACTCCTCTTCCATCTTTGTCAGGCAAGTCCTTCACAACCAACCAATTCCTTCTCTTCCTTCTTCATATGGCTGACATTTTTTGCCCCCTCTTCCCCCTTACCATTGGCACCTGCCACGATATTCTCCGTCGGCGAGCGCGAGGACACTCCACTCTTCTCCGACTTTCCATCGACATCCTCCGCAGCCTCCACCGCCTCAGCTGGAGCCTCCGTCGGCGCGCTGCAAGCTACCTATTGCGTGAGTCTCCTACCTCTCTCTTATATAATTTGCATGTATATGTTTAATTATGTAACAATGTGTGCACTAATTTGTATGATTGCTTTTAATGTATATATATGTGTATGAGTGTGTGTGTTTGTGCTGTGTACGTGAGTGTGTGTTGTGGTGGGAGCGCATGAATTAATGTGCATATATATCGTATATATGTATGTAAGTATGGGTATGTATGCATATAATATATATGTATGTGTATACTTGTATACGTATGTATGTGGGTGTACATGTATGTGTCTGCGTGTATGTATGTGGAGTGTATATGTGTACGTGTGTATGTTCATATGAGTTTATGAGTATGGTTGTGTATTTTCAGCGTTTCAGACTCGCTCGGACGATCCAAACTCGATAACAGGAGATTTAGATTTGTACCCATTCTGAACACGATACCGTGGTGATTCGAAAACCGATCCATGGGATGATCCGTGATCAGTACCAGTTCATGCAGTGAAGACCAGATAGCGATTCGGTTCCGCAACCGCATCATTTCATGTGAGTATTTGCTCTTGTGTATTTCTTTATGTGCTGTTACCAGTATGCGTTTACATGTTACTCTTATCATTTCATGTGACTTTCTATTATATGTTACCAGTTTGATTACTTGTATCACTTCATGAGACATCAATGTTTGTTCACCTTATTTATGCAATTGATAGGAGCGTTTATCTATATCATTTTATGTGGTAGTTGGTCACTCCTATTGATTTAGGACTGTTTATGGTATACAGTAGACTGTGAGTTGCTTCGATTTACAAATCAGTTGACCTACTTCATATTTGAGGATAGAGGACATACCTTATATGTAATGTTTATCGAAAGTTGTTGATTATATTTCGACCAGAATTCTTTTGGATATTGTGGTAGGTAGATATGGTGTTGCTATATTGATGGACTAACTTTCCTGATTTTTGAATTGGTACAGACTTAGTTAGAGTTGGAGTGGACCTGAGATATATATTCTTTTGTTAGATCTTTATCAGTATTTAGATGGGATTGAGGGTAGATAGATTTTGATTGTTCGAGTGAATACCTTACCCTTAGTTTTAATGAATATTATTAGTTGATTTTGATCATCAGTTGTAAGTATTTTCAGATCTATTCACTGATTATTAGTTTATCGGAGTATGAAAGAGCTTATTAGTGTTGAGTATCAGAGGTAGACTATTCTAGGTTGCAGTTGTTTGACGATATTACCATCTTGATTACGATTTTGATATCTGTTAATCTAGTTTGACCTTGAGGAATTCAGTAGACATTTCTACATTTCATGTTATTTGAGGGTGTTCTACTCCATATTTATAATTTCGTATCTGTTGATTTAAGTTAATTTCGAGGATAATCAGTAGACTACTTTTCATGATTGATTCTTGACTTATTCAGTTATAGAGAAAGAGTTATTATGAGATTGATTTTGTTTGTGTCGATGAGCATGTACTTCGGAGTTGATAGCAGTTATTATTTGATCATGGTCATTGGTGAGTTAGAGGATTAGAACAGATTGGTAACAATGAGAGAATTGATTATTGATTTATTGGACTTGTAATTTACTATACTGGATTACCTTGACATAGATTAGTATTTGATGTTTACGATGACTGTATCGAGATTATGAGTTGATGAATTCATTACTATTATATCTAATATCAGTGGATGAGATCTTGATTAGTTTATATGAGATTGTACATTAACTAGAAGGTACAGGACTGTTATTAGTACTCATGTTACTGAATGTTACTGGGAAAGTATTGCTTGACCATAACACCCTGTACATTTATATTCATCATATACACAGTTACTGTTACTGTCTACTATTCCTGATATTGCTCACGGTGTATACGATTACTGTCGACTGTTATACTGTACTGTTACAGTCACTGTATCGTCCCAGTATTCTAAGTAATATGATCTTAATTGTTTAACTGAATTAAATAATAATGTAAATTGGCAACTTACACTGGGATTGGGAAAATTGATGGAGAAGACAACGTTTGTATTTTGGGTGGACCTACTGCAGGGTTTCAGGGGATGACTGACATCTCATCTGTTTATTGTCCCATAGTGTTACTGTGAGTATTGTTCCACAGTGATACTGTGAGTACTGTTACTATTACTGACTGTAATATCTCTATTTTTAAATACAAGTTTAATCATGAAAAAATATTTTTTTATATATTTTGTGTTAATTATTATTGTTGTTATATATTATTATTATGGTTATTATTATTGGTAATTATTATCATTATTACTATTAAATATCTTTGTGTATTATTGTTATTATTTTTATAATATTATTGATATTTATTTTGTGTATTATTTTTAGACAAGTCACTTCTTGCCCTTTTATTTTTCTCTTCCTTTTTCTTTCATTTTCTTATTCTTCATCCCAAGCCAATCCAAACTCAAGTACCCATTTTCATATGTTTTACCATTACCCATTAGCCCATATCCATTTCCTATTTTTCTTTTATTTTTCTTGGCCCAAGCCATGTGCCCATTTCCATTCCTTCTATTTTTTTTATTTAAGCCAAAATTCAAATCAAAACTTAAAATCAAAACCTATTACCCAATATCTAATTTTAATCTTATCTCAAATCCAAATCCTAACAAAAATTATATCTAATCCTAACTTAACTAAATCTAAATCCTACTTTCAAAATCATAATCTCAACTAATTCTATTTCAAAATAAAATTCTAACTGATCATAAATCGATTTTAACCCTTATCCTATTAACTAAATCCTAAATCCTAACTATGTAATCCTATATCTTAACTACCTAATCACTAACCTTATATCTCACTCCATATATTTAATCCTATCTAATCCTATCTATCAAATACAAATCTTAACCAACCCAATCCTCGTAATCCTTACTACTAAATCATATAGTCATCTTAATTAAATAAAAATTGTAACTAACCTAATCTCTCATTATCTCTTAGTCCTAACCATCTAATCTTAAATACCCTAATATTAACTATATAATCAAAACCAATTAACATCTCCTATATAAACATCTAATCCTAAACCAAAACCCTAACCTAATCTTCTCCTCCTTCCTTTGCTGGCAGCCCCAACCTACCATGCGGCCTTCTCTTTCTTCTCTAGTAAGACCCTGACAGCAGCTTGCGACACCCTGGCATCCTCGCGGTCTCCGCCTGCTCTGTCGTCGAACTCTCTATGGCCGGCTGTGAGTTTCTCCCCATCCGCGACTTCCGTCTCCTCTAGCGAGCTCCGCCGCGGCCTTCTCCCGGCCATGTCTCCCTTCTGCACTGTGAGTATGCCCTCTCTCCCTCTCTATTTCTATGTTATTATGTATATATTTATGTATGTGTCATTTATGATTGGGTATACATAAATTATCATGAGATAGTACATTTGTCGATATGTGTTACGTGTGCATGGAGGTGTGCATGTTTGTGATATATGTATATGTAAAGTGTCTATGTATGTAAATATATATGCATGATTATAAGTGTGTGAGTATTGTGTATGCTTGGGTGTATGCATGATTAAGTGTATGTATATACTCATGTATGTGTGTGTAGGGGTGTGCACATGTGTTTTTATGTGTACATGTGCCCAAAGTGTTTGGCTACGTGTTATAGCGATGTAGATTCGTTCGAGTGATCCGGACTCGGTAACGGGAGATTCATAATTTGTGCCCGCTGTGGACCCGATACACTAGAAATTGAAGACCGACCCATAATTTGATCTGGAGGTCTGTACTGGTTCATACAGTGAAGACTAGATGGCGATTCGGTTCTAAAACTGCGTCATTTAAAATGGGGAGTTGATCTGAAAATTATATAATGTTGATGTGTATGTGTGTGTGCGCGCGCGCGTGTGTGTGATCGGTCGCTGATAATGCATATTTATTATCACATTCTCATATTTATTATATAATGAACTCTGTTTTTAATCTTATTTGTTGTCTAACTTATATGCAGGCCTTTACTAAAGGAGAGGGAAGAGAAACAAGCCCAAAAGCCCATTAAATTTCTGATTTAGTTCGATATTAATTCAAATTAAAGATCAGGGCAGATTAGGGCAAATCAGAGCAAATCAGAGAAGATAAAACTAGTTGAACAAGCGGTTAAAACAGATCTTCACAAATCAATTGGTTAAAGCCGAAAAGATCAAAGGAGGTTTCGTCAAATCCAGAACCTAAATCTGAAAATCCAGCATAAACGCATATCATAAAGCCAGGGATCTGCACCTCCCGGGTGTGGCCACCTGGCCAAACCCAGGCCATGAAAATGCGGCCAAAGTCGCGTTTTTGCAGCTTTGTTGAAGCGGTTTGGGGAGCGTTTGCTCCCCCTATCTTCGTACGCTCTCCCCCATTTGGTTTTTGCCTATAAATACTGAGATTTCTCAGTATACAGGGAATGATCAAGCAGAGATAGATTCTTAAGCCAGTTTTTTATTCTTTTTAGTGTAGGTTTTTATTTTTCTTTTCATGTAATTTTCAGTTTTCATTTATGTAATTCAGAGGAGATCAGAGTTTTATAAGAGAATGAGAGTGAAGCTTGTACTGAGAGTGACACGGTGTAAGTTGCTCTTCTTTTATTGTTACTATATTGAATCTAAAGTTACATTTTTTATGTTCTTCTTTATTTTGTGTTCTTCTTCTTCTTTTCTACTTCTCTTCTTTTAGTACCAAGTGCAATCCACGTGAGTCTTATAGCATCAAAAGAGCCTTGCATTTGCGAGTGCCACCGATAGCTCATGACGATGGATTTTAGTCTCAGTATGTATCATTTCATACTTGTATCCTCTAGATGATGTAATGTGGAAGAGACAGGAATCAACTCTTATGAGTTATGCGCTGATTGCCTCCACTTCAAGGTAACATTGTCGCTGTAGATTTAAGGTAAGTATTTGGCCAAAGGAGGTAAGTATTTCACTTAGATTTTCTTTCTTTTCTTTAATCATTAGTTTAGATCACCTCCATTACAAAATCTTTACTATTTTTCACTTTCTTTATACCAAATCACCATCTCTACCATTTTCACAATCTAACATAACTTCTTTTTCTTTTCCTTTTCAAAGAACTAAAAGAAGAATTTTAACCATTCTTTATAACTTAAAAGAAAACTTTGTTGGCCCAAAGGCCTATCGCCCTAGTTTTGATGATGATCAACTCATGAAATTATATTTACTAATGATCTTGTGCTAATTAGTGACAGATTCATGATCAAGATCTTAGTTGGTGCAAAGCTCAACAAAGGTTAAAAGATCAAGATTTGGAGCTTGCATGTTGTGATCCAAGGAGCTTTGGATCAAGCTTGGACCAAGTCAAGATGATGTGAAGCTTCAAGTGAAGACTTCAAGAAGTTGAAGACTTGTGTCTAGGTATAGAATTTGTATTGTTTGTTTTAGTGAAAATGTAAAGGATAGATAGTTGGTGGATTGCTCAAGTTATATCACACACACACACTCTTGATAGAACTCTTGATTTAATTGATTTCATAAAAGATTTCTTTTAGAAAAGAATTTTTATTTAGTAAAAGATTTTCTTTGAGACAAAATATAAACTTTGGGTTTTGGTATTTTTATCATATATATCTTTCAACCAAAATCAAGTTTAGAATTTTATGTTCAAAAACATAGATATTTCTTATGATTGTGTAGTGGATCATATCCATACACACTATGCTTTAAAATGAACTCAAATATCTTGTTTTTGTATTTGATGAAGAGTTAGAAAAACAAGTTTGGAAAAACATGTTTTGGAAAAATACATTTTGGTTATTGAGCTAATATTTCCAAGTTACAAAAATAGACCAAAACATCTATAACATGTCTTGATTTTGTGCAAGCATGTTTGTTCTTTCAAGTATATTGGTAAAACTATTTTTGTAGAATTTCTATGTATTTTTAGGATTTTATAAAAAGATTTTAAATCCTGTTTTCAGACCTGGAGACTGGCTGACAGGCCATGTCGGTCGACCGGACCGGTCGACCGATGTGCACAGCCCTGTGCACGTTGTCAGCACAGTGGCCGGTCGACCGGGTCGGTCGACCGACCAAGAGAGTTTGCTCTCTGGAAATATCAGTCGACCGGACCGGTCGACCGACAGTTCATTCCAGGTTATCGTCGACCGAGCCGGTCGACGGTGGCTGCAACGGTCAGAAAAATGACCGTTGGCCGGTCGACCGGCGGTCGACCGACAGCACTGACAGGAGCCCAACGGCTCTATTTTCTGGCAGCCCTATAAAAGGGGTCTTGTCACTTGTTTTATGCAGTAGATTTTGGAGATTTCTTGAGCTGTTTTTCTGATACTTTTAGAAGAGTTTTCTCCACAAAATAGAGTGCTAATACTTCCAATCAAAAGGGAGTTTTTATCAAGAGAGTGTTAAAGTGAATTCTTGTGTTTTTCTACCAAAGCTTTCTTTCCTTGATTTCTCACACTACACTTGAGCATCCATAGATATATCTATCCTATAGGAGAGTTGTAGTGAGAGCTTTGTAAGGTGATCAAAGTGTTGTGATCACCAAAGATCTTTCTTTGTACTTTGAGGAAGCGGGCAAGTGTGCTCGTTGTGGTTGGAGTTCGGTTGTGAACTCTTGGTGGTTCGAGGTGCGGCCTCGGCAAGCTTAGGGGGCTTGCGTGTGTACGGGACTTGGGAGTCCGAGGGTTTGTAGGTGTACGGCACCGAGGAGAGATCCATTGGGATCTTGCATAGTGGAAACCCTTCGTGTGTCGAAGGCGGGGATGTAGAGCAAGTGTGCTCGAACCTCGAAACATACCCTTGTGTTTGCGATTGCTTACTCTATCCCTCTCTCTCTCTTTGTCTCTTTTATATCTTGCATTGCTTCATTATTGTCTATCTCTATATGCTTGATATAATTGCTTGTGAGCTTAATTGATAAACTTGCTTGGGATTGCTTGATAACACTAGTATTCAACCAAGAGAGCCAACGCGGCACCTCAACCCATTCAAGGGGAATCTAGAGGAGCTTGTCCAGAGCCTCGCAAGGGGAATTCGGCAACACTCTTGTGTTATACATAAGTGTTCAATTAAAAAGAATTTTAATTTGGTCATATTTGTTTTAATTCCGCATCATTTGTTCATAAGTGACCATTAGATTAGCCAACACCTATTCACCCCCCCTCTAGGTGTTATTTCAATTGGTATCAGAGCTAGTGCTCTTGATATTGGGTCTAACACCTAAGAGTTAAAGATCCTCCTTTTAGGCTAATCACAATATTTGTTGTACACACACACCTCACCATGGACTTTATGTCACCACCCACCTTTGACATCCTTAACATCCAAATTTGGAAGGTTAAGATGTCCTTGTTCCTCAAGGCCCTAGGCATTCATGTCTATCTTGCTACATTTAATGATTCATATATTAACAATAGCAAGTATATTGAGGGTAATGCAAAAGCCCTTAATGCTTTAAAGAGTACCCTAGATGATGCTTATTTATCTAGAGTTGCTAACATTGATTCGGCTTTTGTAGTATGGAACACCCTCATCTCCCTTGGCGAAAATGAACAATACCTTGCGGGGAGTGATTCGGATGTTGGAAGCGACACCTCCAACAAGTGCTACATGGTCCAAGGGATGACCCCCTTGAGGTAACTTCCGAATCCGAGGATGATAATGTTATGTCATATGATGAGCTTAATACATTTTGCCAATTATTGCTTGAAAAATATGACATGAAAAAGAAAGAAATTAAAAATTTGAAAAAGAACATTGCTAGCATGCATGTAGATCATGACTCATATAGAGATAACATTGCATGCTTAGAAAAGGATAATAAAGATTTGAAAAAGAAACTTGATTGCATGCATGTAGAAAATGATTCTTTTAGAAATAAACTTGCATGTTTAGAAAAAGAAAAAGAGGATTTGAAAAATGAAAATGTTTCCCTTATGTCTAAATTAAATGATTTGTGTGAAGGAACACTATTTTGAAGGATAAGATCATTTTGGTGGAAAAACAAAAGGAAATATTTTTCAAGAAAATATTACTTTGAAAAGAAAATTTGTTGAAAAGGAAAAAGACTTTGTTTCTAAAAAGAAAAGGAAAAATGATTCTTCATCTCATCATGCTTTTCATGCCACATCTAATGAGATTAAGAATGGGAAAAACAAAATGAATAATTTGAGTTCAACTTTGAACTCTTGTGCATTCAATCATTCTAAGTTGGAATCTTTGTTTCAAAAGAAACAAGTTCCCCATGCTCATGCACATACTCATCATGCTCATGCTTATGGTGCACATCACGATCACAATTACACTCATAAGCATCATGCTAAGGTGTACACATGTACACATTGTGGTCGCAAAGGCCATTTAGCAAAATATTGTTTTGATAAGAAACCATACTTATATTTTGCTAAATATAATAGATTTTGGGTTCCTTACAACAATGCTAACCCCAAAGGACCCAAGAAAACATGGGTACCAAAACCCCCACCCTTTGATTTTGATGTAGGTGAGGGCTCTCACAAAACGTGAGGGGATTGGTGCCTTGGTAGTGGTTGCAATGGACATAATGGACGTACTCTTGATTGCATCACTATCAAGGAGCTTGGTGGGACAACCACCATATTTGGAGCTTTGGAGTTGGTAACAACCTCTAAACTCCTATTTTATTTATGTACATGCTTTATACTTTTATCATATTCATAGCATGTTCATGTTTTAAGATTTTGTGTGCTTTATGTGGTATTTACATGCTTAGATGTAGAATATATCAAACTTGTATCTATACATGTACACATAGTGAATTACAATTGACTCATATATGATTGAACTTCATGCTCACTTGTATCCACTCTATGCATGTGTATAATCTAGTTTGATGATTCTCTTTTATACATGTTTTTGCCAATTTTTGTGTGATTTACTTCATGTATATGCATGTTTAATTCAAATCTAATAATATACATGTATACACGTGAGTCTCTTGCCATCATGCAATATATATTGGACTCGTTTCATATTTGGGATATGTATGCATATTGTTAGAATTGAATAAATCATACATATACCATGAAGATTAGTATTTTTAAATAATAATAAAAAAAATGATTTTCATGTTTTTGATTTGTATTAATAATTAAAACATGTGTAAAACAAAATGTGATTTATGATCTTTTTGAGCTTGAATAACTATTTTCATAAGAATGCTATTTACATGATCTTTGAACACTCATCTTTATGATACAAATATTTTGAGCTTTATAGACCATGAGTGATTAAATCTTTATGTATTTAGTATTGCTTTATGAAAAATATATGATTTGTTTAAGATGAAAAATAAGATTTTCATGAGTTTCATGCTTCACTTTCTATTTTTCATGAAAATATCATTTACATAACCTTTGAACACTCAATCTTTAAGAAAATATATATGTTGAGCTTTATGGAATATGAGTGCTTGAACTTTTATGTATTTAGTATTATTCATGAAAAACATATGATTTTTATTTATGAAGGATCTTTAACTAGTTTGTCAAAAATTCATTTAAACTAGTTATCTATTCTTCAAGTATTGCACATGATCCTATTTTGATTTTATGGATAAATTCTTTTATGTTCTCAAGATTTGAACGCTTCATGTATTGAATATTAGTTTAAATGTTAATTTCTATCAACACTAGGATTTATACTTGAACATATTATGGGCACAAATAAATCTATTGATATGTGTACTTGAATGCTTATTTGAACCCATTAGATGTACTTGTATTGCTTAGTTTTGATGATCTTGACACTTTTAAACTTGTATTTCCTTTTTGGATGTGATTTATGACCATGTGCTTTTCATTTCATGTATATGCTTATTTTGCCAAAACATTAAGATATACATGGATATCTTTTGAGTCATTTGCCTTTCATGCAAATCTACTTATAAGGACTCAATTGTGTTTAAGAGATATGTATGTATACTTATTGCTTTGACAAAACATACATATGCTATGAAATATAATTTTATTGATTTTCATGTATTAAAATTTTGTGATTTTAAAATTGGTACAATAAAAAAATTTTTTTGTGATGGATTTTCATGTTTTCAAAATTTATGATTTTAAGGAATATTGAGCTTTATTGCTATTTTCATGATGCCATGTTCCACATAACACTAGCAACACTCACTTCTCTTTGATATGGACTTTATGGATAGAGTGCCTTTTAGTGCCTTGTGTTTCATTGATATTTCATGAAAAAAACTTTTGATTTATTCCTTGATGGAAGGATCTCGTACTAGTTCTTAAAACAAGTTCATTTAACTAGTTCGAATTCTTCATATGGTAGATTATATGATGTACACACTTATGCTTACTTTTCAATTGGTATCATTGGTTATTTGCAATTGGTATCAATATGACTTCATGTTGTGTATATTCATATTTTGATTGTATGTATGAATGCTTTCAAATTTTAATTATATCTATTCATACATATATGTGATCTATTTGTGCTTATTTTACAATTAGTATCTTTTAAAGCACATAGATTGTTGATGCTAAGCTTAATTAGATTTCAAATTGATATTTCATAATAAGCTTATGCATTGTGTTTGAAATTGGTATCAAAAAAAAAAATTCAAATTTGATTATTTTACAATTGATATCTCAAAATTTGTTGTTACTAAGAAAAGTTAAAATTTTGTTTTGATAAAGAAAAATTCAAAATTTTTGATTTGTATTGTCTATATGCAAGGAGAGCTTAACATCTCTTCCATATGTAGATTCATGTTGAGTGTATTGTGTATTGAGAAGCTTAACATCTTTTCTTTATATGGTACACGTGTGTAGGGGGAGCTTCACATCTCCTCTTATTCATTACATAATGTGTGTTATGTGAATTAGGGCTTCACATCCCTCTTTCATGTAATGCATATGTGTAGGGAAGCTAACTTAGCGTCTTCCTCTTCATGAATATATATCGCATATAATCTTTTAGTAATTGACTTGTTATCCCTCCTTGATTTCTTTATTTTTGACAAAAAGGGGGAGAAAAATTTGTTTGATGTATTCTTCTTTGAACCCTTTGTTGATGATTGACAAAAAGGGGGAGAAGAATTTGTGATTTTATATGCATGATTTCATGATTTCCTTACTTAAGGGGGAGAAGTATTTGGTTCCTTGCTTAAGTGGGAGTAGATTTGTATTTATGCATATATGTTGTCTTGCAATTAGGAGCAAAAGATTTGATTTATGATTTGATTTATATGATTGCATCTCCTACATTGCATACATATTGATGTGCTTTTATTGCCATATCTTTTATTTATTTGGTATGCATGAGTTAAGGGGGAGCTTCTTTGAAGCTTTACTTTAATCCATGCATATATAATTTCATGAGTTTTGTCATCATCAAAAAGGGGAGATTGTTGGCCCAAAGGCCTATCGCCCTAGTTTTGATGATGATCAACTCATGAAATTATATTTACTAATGATCTTGTGATAATTAGTGACAGATTCATGATCAAGATCTTAGTTGGTGCAAAGCTCAACAAAGGTTAAAAGATCAAGATTTGGAGCTTGCATGTTGTGATCCAAGGAGCTTTGGATCAAGCTTGGACCAAGTCAAGATGATGTGAAGCTTCAAGTGAAGACTTCAAGAAGTTGAAGACTTGTGTCTAGGTATAGAATTTGTATTGTTGTTTTAGTAAAAATGTAAAGGATAGATAGTTGGTGGATTGCTCAAGTTATATCACACACACACACTCTTGATAGAACTCTTGATTTAATTGATTTCATAAAAGATTTCTTTTTAGAAAAGAATTTTTATTTAGTAAAAGATTTTCTTTGAGACAAATATAAACTTTGGGTTTGGTATTTTTATCATATATATCTTTCAACCAAAATCAAGTTTAGAATTTTATGTTCAAAAACATAGATATTTCTTATGATTGTGTAGTGGATCATATCCATACACACTATGCTTTAAAATGAACTCAAATATCTTGTTTTTGTATTTGATGAAGAGTTAGAAAAACAAGTTTGGAAAAACATGTTTTGGAAAAATACATTTTGGTTATTGAGCTAATATTTCCAAGTTACAAAAATAGACAAAAACATCTATAACATGTCTTGATTTTGTGCAAGCATGTTTGTTCTTTCAAGTATATTGGTAAAACTATTTTTGTAGAATTTCTATGTATTTTTAGGATTTTATAAAAAGATTTTAAATCCTGTTTTCAGACCTGGAGACTGGCTGACAGGCCATGTCGGTCGACCGGACCGGTCGACCGATGTGCACAGCCCTGTGTACGTTGTCAGCACAGTGGCCGGTCGACCGGGTCGGTCGACCGACCAAGAGAGTTTGCTCTCTGGAAATATCAGTCGACCGGACCGGTCGACCGACAGTTCATTCCAGGTTATCGGTCGACCGAGCCGGTCGACCGGTGGCTGCAACGGTCAGAAAAATGACCGTTGGCCGGTCGACCGGCGGTCGACCGACAGCACTGACAGGAGCCCAACGGCTCTATTTCTGGCAGCCCTATAAAAGGGGTCTTGTCACTTGTTTTATGCAGTAGATTTTGGAGATTTCTTGAGCTGTTTTTCTGATACTTTTAGAAGAGTTTTCTCCACAAAATAGAGTGCTAATACTTCCAATCAAAAGGGAGTTTTTTATCAAGAGAGTGTTAAAGTGAATTCTTGTGTTTTCTACCAAAGCTTTCTTTCCTTGATTTCTCACACTACACTTGAGCATCCATAGATATATCTATCCTATAGGAGAGTTGTAGTGAGAGCTTTGTAAGGTGATCAAAGTGTTGTGATCACCAAAGATCTTTCTTTGTACTTTGAGGAAGCGGCAAGTGTGCTCGTTGTGGTTGGAGTTCGGTTGTGAACTCTTGGTGGTTCGAGGTGCGGCCTCGGCAAGCTTAGGGGCTTGCGTGTGTACGGGACTTGGGAGTCCGAGGGTTTGTAGGTGTACGGCACCGAGGAGAGATCCATTGGGATCTTGCATAGTGGAAACCCTTCGTGTGTCGAAGGCGGGGATGTAGAGCAAGTGTGCTCGAACCTCGAAACATACCCTTGTGTTTGCGATTGCTTACTCTATCCCTCTCTCTCTCTTTGTCTCTTTTATATCTTGCATTGCTTCATTATTGTCTATCTCTATATGCTTGATATAATTGCTTGTGAGCTTAATTGATAAACTTGCTTGGGATTGCTTGATAACACTAGTATTCAACCAAGAGAGCCAACGCGGCACCTCAATCCATTCAAGGGGAATCTAGAGGAGCTTGTCCAGAGCCTCGCAAGGGGAATTCGGCAACACTCTTGTGTTATACATAAGTGTTCAATTAAAAAGAATTTAATTTGGTCATATTTGTTTTAATTCCGCATCATTTGTTCATAAGTGACCATTAGATTAGCCAACACCTATTCACCCCCCCTCTAGGTGTTATTTCAAACTTAATAAAAAGCTTCCGTCGCTAGTCCCTCCTTGAGGATCACGACCCACATAGCAACTTCCTATCGCGGTAGCATTGAGTACTTACACTACTTATTATAATATTTTGAAATTCTTTATTTTTTGTGTGCAGGTTCCAACTCAATCAAATTTTGACGCCGTTACCCGGGAGGGACGGTAAGTAATTCTCTTTTTAAATTTATATTTTTGGTTAACTTCTTCTTTATTCTTGGTGTGCAGTGATAGATATGAAGGAAATTTTTGTTGTAGTGACATATAAGTTGCCCTGGACTCTGCTCAAGAAAGCAGAGCCCAGAAGCCCTCAGATTTACAACATTCCAGTGACAATCTTAGTGAACTAATAACCTGTTTTTTTTACAGGTTGCCTGAATTGTAAAGTTAAATATCTATAGCTCTTTATTTTCTTATTTGACTCACTGTACATACATTTCTAATTCATCATTAAAATGTTGATTGTAAATGTTAAAAACGATTTAGACTTTACATTTAGGCACGTGTCTATTTCATTACATTTCTATTTACTATTGAAGAGTGCTGGAGCTAAGGTATGTGTGCATAGTATTTAATATAAGGTTCATTCTTGTATAAAATATTGCTTGAGTGTTACTTTTTCTATATACTTGCACACTGTATTAAACTAAATTAAGGGCTTGTCCTATAAACAAGATAAGGTGGGGTAGTCATTACCCTCCCTTAACCCACAAAAAATCACCTCACTCACTAACCTAAGCCTAACTAAAACTGAGTAGACGTTAGCCCTAGGAACATCTCAGACTCAATAGGAGACTGACATAAGGGGAAAGTTGATTAGAATTTGACTTTTGCCAAATCGGTGTCAAAGGTTGGGGATTAAGGGGCGAAACCTAAAGGCAGGTGGTTTGGCTTAATTAGGCCCATTATTTTTAAGCACAGATACCTCCACCTATCTTACCCCTACCTAACTGATTAACTTGTGGTCAGATTCGATAATATACCCCCCGTGGACAGTCTGACTAGTTAGGAGCCATCTAGGTCTAAGGTCTACCCTAACTTAGGTTAGTTTTTTATTTATATTTGTTTATTTCTTTATTGTTTTTGATATTTCTTGTGTGATATGGCTTATAATAACAAAAATTTCAATTTTAATGGTAATCCATGTTACACCTCGACCTCTTTTTCAGATACTACCAACCCGGCATATCATAACTTTAACCAACCTAGTATGCCAGATTGGTCTTAGAATCAATACATGTCCCAGTCTAATTACTATGAACAAGACTAGAATAATCATCACTACTCTTTACAGAGTCAATGGGGACGCAACTCGCCTGAGTCATATTGTCAACCACCTTACCAACATCCAGCTTCATATACTCCTCCTGAACAACCATTAGAAGAATCAATTGACTGGGAAAAGAGGATGGAAGCCTTAGAAGTGCTTGAGCGATGAATTCAAATTCTAGAAGACTCAAAATCCCATCAAAATTTTCAAATCACAGATCCTTACACTATGTTTCAAGAAGAATATATCAACTTAGAAAAGAATATGGAATCTATGATTCAATTCCAAAGTGATCCACTCGATATGATAGAAGGAAAACTTAGTAGATTGAAAAACATTCGTAGGAATAAGCAAACTTCTAGCCATATTGATGAAAACTAAGAATCATGGTATCTTGAAAACTTTGACCAAGATTCTATTTTACCAAAAAATCTTGAACTTTACCAATATCAACCCATTGGCAAATTGGTAAGTTTTCATTTCAATGAAATTGAAATTGATTATGAATATGAATCTGATCCCCAACTTTGTGATTCAGTTCTCATCTTTGAATCTATATTGACTCTGGTATTCTTACCCAATTTGGACCAAATTCCCGAGCCAGCATTTATTCCTGTACCCATAAATCTATAAATTGAATCACCAATTTTGGATAGTCGCATTCCATTGATGGGAAAAGAATGTGAATTTCAATTCTTGGATTTGGACTCAACTCTTGAACCAAAACAGACTCTCGAACCTAAAATTGATTTTCCCAAGTTAGTATTGGTTCCTGAACCTATTATTCTTGAGCCCAAGTCAATCATTCCACCAAGTCACATTCTTTTGTTGGACATAGGTATAGACTATGATGACTCTGTGATGATTTTTTAAGACTGGTCATGTAAAGGGAATAAGTTTCATGATACGATCTTTCATGATCCTATTCATATTGGGGACTGTAAATATGTAAATAGAAAAGAGGTCAATAAAGGGTCTGTTTGGCTATCGTAACTGGCCGTAATTCGTAGTTGTAATTGGTAAAGTCTTTTACAATTGTAAATGAGTTACATGTATATAAATTTTACGGTGTTTGGTTGGTAATATAAAATTGTAAAGTGGGAAAGTGGATTGTACTTTACGGTATTTGGTTGTCGTAATGTATAAGTCGTAAGTGAAAAAGTTGACCACAAAATTAACTATTTGGTGATTTTAAAAGTTTTAATACTGCAAATAAATATTAAAAAAGTTAAATATTAAAAATTTTAATATTAATATAAAAAATATTACAAATTTGTATGACTACAAATTAACTGTAACTGGGCTGTAAGTGAGTGGTAACTGAGTTGTAAGTGAGTGTTAGTTGAGTTACGTAAGTCTTTTACGAATTACAGTCCAAACAAACGCCATAGTTGTAACTGGGTAGTAAGTCATTTACGAATTACGGAGTTTTACGCAAAACAAACGGCCCCAAAGGTGGATTCCGTGAACCACCACATTATCTTGATTGGATAGCAACGCTTGACCAATCAGACCACCACCAGAACCACCACCTTAAGGTAATATCTTCCTTCCTCTTCTTCTTTTTCATGCATCTATGCATTAATTCATACATTGAGAATAATGCATGAGATAGGCGTGGGGGAGGTTCTAACATAACCTATGTTTTCCTTTTATTATTAAAGAAAATTATTAACATTTTCTTTACTTTTAAACCTTTTTAAAAATAAAAACAATATTTTGACATATTTTTTGTAAGAAATTAAGTCAATTTTAAGGAATAGGAGAATCATAATTAAGATTTCTTATACTTGGTCAAAATAAGATTATTTGCTTGATTTCCAAGATTAGGAAGAAAATTTAAAAAAGTAATTTAGTCTTAATTTTTACCTTGATGAAATATGCATGCTTTATACACTTTGCACTTAGAGTTCAAAACAAATATTCTTATACCTTACTAAAAAAGAAATATATATATATATAATATCAAAATTCTCTGATTAAGCTGGGTATTTGTGCCTCATAAAGCATAAGTATTCATGCCTAAATGCGGTTCATATAATAAAATTCTTAATTTTGTGGCCTTGTTTGCTTGAGTGCTTAAGTCCTTGGGGAGTTTTCTCACCCGGTACCCTAAGACTGTTTGGTTTGGAAGTCACCGATTAAAGGCGTATTACATGGGCAGATTAGAAAGCCTAATAGAACAAAGAATAATAAAACACAAAAAAATATAAAAGAAATAAAAGAAAAAATAAGGCATAAATGTTAGAGTTAAAGAACTCTGAGTCAAAATTTCACGGTTACAAAGGTGCATATAACTTAGGATAAAATAATAGACTAGATGAGAAATACAGTTTGACTCCTTGTTTTGATTGATAACAAGCTTTTGAATAAAGACTAAGCTTAAAAATGAAAATTTTAGTTTTCCTATAACTTATAGATTACTTAATTCTTACAGTAATACTTCAAATATTTTTCTCATTCAAAATGTGTTTTTAAAATCCTAACACTTTGTTTCTCTTTCTTTATAGATTTTATAGGTGTAATCCACTGAAAATCCTCACAAGACAAAACTCGTCCTCTAGGGGGAACCTAGAGGTTTAACAACTTGTTGCACATTTTCAGTGTAATCGCGTGACCTGTAAAAGTGGTCTAATAATCTTTGATTTAGTTTTGTTATTTTTCTCGGGGACAATCAAAAGATAGGTGTGGGGGTGTGATCGGTCGCTGATACTGCATATTTATTATCACATTCTCATATTTATATATAATAAACTCCATTTTTAATCCTATTTGTTGTCTAAATACAGGCCCTTTACTAAAGGAGAGGAAAGAGAAATGAGCCCAAAAGCCCATCAAAATTCTAATTTAATTTAGAATTAATTCAAATCAAAGATCAGGACAGATTAGGGCAAATCAGGGCAAATCAGGAAGATAAAACAAGTTGAACAAGCGGTTAAAACAGATCTTCACAAATCAATTGGTTAAACCTAAAGATCAAAGGAGGTTTCGTCAAATCCAGGACCTAAATCTGAAAATCCAGCATAAATGCATATCATGAAGCCAAGGACTTGCACTTCCCGGTGTGGCCACCTGGCCACACCCAGACCGCGTAAACACGACCAAAGCCGCATTTTCGCGACTTTGTTGAAGCGGTTGGGGAGCGTTTGCTCCTCTATCTTCATACGCACTCTCCCGTTTGGTTTTTGCCTATAAATACTGGGATTTCTCAGTATACAGGGAATGATCAAGCAGAGACAGATTCTTAGGCAAGTTTTTCATTCTTTTTAGTGTAAGTTTTTATTTTTATTTTCATGTAATTTTCAGTTTTCATTTATATAATTTTTATTTTTCTTTTCATGTAATTTTCATTTTTCATTTATATAATTCAGCGGAGATCAGAGTTTTATATGAGAATGAGAGTGACACGGTGTGTAGTTATTCTTTTCTTCTTTTAATGTTACCACATTGAATCTAAAGTTACATTTTTTATGTTCCTCTTTGTTTTTGTGTTCTTCTCTTCTTTTCTACTTCTCTTCTTTTGGTACCAATTGCAATCCACGTGAGTCTTATAGCATCAAAAGAGCCTTACTTTTGCGAGTGTCACCGATAGCTCATGACGATAGATTTTAGTTTCAGTCTAAATCTTTTTATACTTGTATCGTCTTAATGAAGTAATGTGGAAGAGACGGGAATCAACTTTTATGGACTATGCGCTGATTGCCTCCACTTCAAGATAACATTGTCGCCACAGACTCAAGGTAAGTATTTGGCCAAAGGAAGTATGTATTTCTTTTAGGTTTTCTTTCTTTTCTTTTAATCTTAAGTTTAGATCACCTCCATCACGAAATCTCTACTATTTTTCACTTTCTCTGTACAAAATCACTATCTCTACCATTTTCACAATCTGACATAACTTTCTTTTCTTTTCCTTTTCAAAGAACTAAAAGAAGAACTTTAATTATTCTTTGGAACTTAAAAGAAAACTTACTAAAAAACCTTCCATCGCTAGTCCCTCCTTGAAAATCATGACCACATAGCCAATTGCTATTGCGGTAACATTGAGTAATTAACTGCCTATTATAAAGTTCTGAAATTCTGTATTTTTTGTGTGCAGGTTCCAACTCAATCAAATTTGGTGCCATTGCCGGGGAGGGATGGTAAGTAATTCTCTTTTTAAATTTATATTTTTGATTAACTTTCTTCTTTGTTCTTGGTGTGCAGTGATAGATATCAAGAAAATTTTTGCTGCAGTGGACATATAAGTGGCCCTGGACTCTGCTCAAGAAAGCAGAGCCAAGAAACCCTCAGATTTGCTATATCTAGTGACAATCTGAGTGAACTACTAACCTGTATTTTTTGCAGGTTGGCTGAATTGCAAAGTTTAAATATCTGTAACTATTTATTTTCTTGTTTGATTCATTGTACATACATTTCTAATTCAACAGTAAAAGGTTAATTGTAAATGTTAAAAATGATTTAGAGTTTGCATTTGGTACGTGTCTATTTAGTTACATTTTCTAGTTACTGTTGAAGAGTGCTGGAGCCAAGGTATGTGTGCATAGCATTTAGTATAAGGTTCATTCTTGTATGAAATATTGCTTGAGTGTTACTTTTTCTATATATTTGTACACTGCTCTAAACTGAATTAAGGGCTTGTCCTATAAATAAGATAAGGTGGAGAAGTCATTACCCTCCCTTAGCTCACAAACAAGCTCCTCACTCACTAACTCAAGCCTAACTAAAACTGAGTAGATGTTGGCCCTAGGGACATCTCAGACTCAATAGGAGATTGGCCTAAGGGGAAAATTGATTAGAATTTGATTCTTGTCAAATCGGTGTCAAAGGTTGGGGATTGAGGGGCGAAACCCGAAGGCTTGTGGTTTCGCTTAATTAGGCCCATTGTTTTTAAGCACAGATACCTCCTACCAATCTCTCCCCTACCTGGTCAATTAACTTGTGGTCAGATTCGACAATATACCCCCCGTGGATAGTCTAACCAGTTAGGAGTCGTCTAGGTCTACCCTAACTTGGATTAGATTTTTTTTCTTTTTATTTGTTTTTTCTGTTTGTTTTTCTTTGTTTGTTTTTGACATTTCTTGTGTGATATGGCTTATAATAATAATTTTTCAATTTTAATGATAATCCATGTTGCACCCCGACCTTTTTCGAATGTTATCAACCCGGTATATCATAACTTTAACCAACCTAGTGTGCCAGATTGGTCTTATCCGAATCAATACATGCCCCAGTCCCAATACTATAAACAAGACTGGAATATTCATCACTACTCTTCACAGAGTCAATGGGGATACAACTCCCCTGGGTCATATTGTTAACCGCCTTACCAACATCCAGCTTTATATACTCCTTCTCCTGAACAACCATTCGAAGAATCAATTGACTTGAAAAAGAGGATGGAAGCCTTATAAGAGCTTGAGCGATATATTCAAATTCTAGAAGACTCAAAATCCTGTCAAAATTTTCAAATCACAGATCTTTACTCTATGTTTCAAGAAGAACATACCGACTTAGAAAAGAATATGGAATCCATGATTCAATTCCAAAGTGATCCACTCGATATGATAGAAGCAAGACTTAGTAGATTGAAAAACATATATAGGAATAAGGAAACTTCTAGACATATTGATGAAAACCAAGAATCATGATATCTTAAAGATTTTGACCAAGATTCAATTTCATTACAAAACCTTGAACTTGACCAATATCACCCATTGACGAATTGACAAGTTTTCATTTCAATGAGATTGAACTTGATTATGAATGTGAACCCAATCCCCAACTTTGTGATCCAGTTTTCATCTTCGAATCATTGATGACTCCAGTTTTCTTACCCAATTAGGACCAAATCCCCGAGCCAACATTTATTCCCATACCCATAGATCTAGAAATTGAATCACCAATTTTGGATAGTCACATTCCATTGATGGAAAAAGAATGTGAATTTTAATTCTAGATTTGGACTCAACTCTTGAACTAAAACTGACTCTCAAATTCAAAGTTGATTTTTTCGAGTTAGTATTGGTTCCTGAACCCATCATTCTTGAGCCCAAGTCAACCATTCCACCAAGTCACATTCTTTTGTCGGACATAGGTATAGACCATGATGACTCCGTAATGATTTTTTAAGATTGGTCGTGTAAAGGGAATACGTTTCATGATAGGATCTTTCATGATCCTATTCATATTGGGGACTGTAAATATATAAATAGAAAAGAGGTCAATAAAGGTGAGTTCCGTGAACCACCACATTATCTGTTGACATTCGAAAAAGATAGAACTCCCACATTCATCTTCAACCGATCTGAACGACGTCTAACTTATCGACATCTACAAAAGATAAGTCGAAGACAAGCTGATGACCACAAATGAGGCAGAACCATGGACATTGCTAATCCAGTGAAGCAGATAGCAAGTCAAAGTTGCCTTTGAAGAGACCCAAGCAGGCCTAAGATGCTAAGTTAGCTCAATACTTACCCTGGGCATAACCCCAAGGTAAGCTTTACAGCTCTGCATGAGACTAAAAGCTTCGCCTAAGCTTGGTAGCCTCGCTTTGAAACTAACTATTAGCTTCGCCTAAAGCATTCCATTTAACCCCGCCAAGGGCTGATTTAGGAGCTTCACGCCAGAAGCCTCATATCCTAGCTGAGTCATAACTCCGCTATGAGCTGGGTCTCAGCTTCGCACGAGGCTCTGAAGGCAACTTTGCCTGAAACTATGAGCTAAGTCTTAACTTTGCATGAGCTAGCTTCGCATAATCTAGCTCGCCTAAGCTAGTTCAGTAGGATCCAGCTCTGCATGATCTACCTTCGCGTGATCCAGCTCCGTAGTGAGCTTTGCCAGGTCATCAAATTGACCGTTTTAAAATCCCACGAGGGATTAATGGGTGAACCCAATTATTTAGTGGGATTAATGCCACTTTTAGTAGGCGGTTACACCCGCCCACTTTGCCTCACATTAAGTGGAGACAATCAGCCATAACGACAGGAGGACGTTCGCATGAACCCTCTAGCTTCGCAAGAAGCTCACAAAGAGCTTCGCGGTAAGGTCATTTGTGAGCCTCGCGCGAAGTTAATGGCTGATTTAGCCTTGCTGAATTTAAGGGGGCGGTTACACCCACTTTTGACTATAAATAGTCCCTTACTAGATACAGGGACAGAAGGACGGATAGAGAGAGGAAAATCGACTCGAAAAGAGCAGAATTCCTAGCAAAATGGCTCTACTGATCTTTTGTTCTCCGATTCTCCGAACCAAGCGAGAAGGGAGTCTTATTGGGAGGCAGTCCGATCATCTGACCGTCGTATCATCAAAGGGATAAAGTGATCGCGCGCTGATCAGATTTCTACTAATCGGGGGAAAATCGCGCACAAAAAGTGTATGTTTTGAAATCAAGATTTAAAGTGTGTGTGCTTTAGCTTCCTCGATACTTCCGTTATAGCATAGAGGCTAAAACGAGTCGAATCCACAAGGACGGGAGGCAATAGAAGCTTTACCGGTTGATTCACGTATATGTTAAAAGTTCTTCAAAGTTTTAAAGAATTAAAAGAAAAGAAAGCAAAGAATGAAAGAGAGATACGGTGAAATACGAAGAAGTGGGAAACATTGAAAAGATTGTATTTTTGATTTTTGTTGTATTTTAAAAACAAAGTGAAAAAGAAAGAAAACTCATAACACTAACTACTAATGACTCCACCAACATGCTAACCTCTTAGTGATAGTTGCCTCACATGTATCATTGGCCATTACTAGTCCTTGGTTCAAGAGCTTTACAAAGCATGACCCATATGTAACTCATCACAATCCAACTCAACAAGCAAGTGCAAGCTACACTTAAACCATCAAAACTATAGAAAAGTAAGCATGGAGTAAAGTAATGTTAGCTTGTTAGTGGTTAGGAAGTTAGAGTGTTAGATCCATCATCATGAGCCATCAATGGCTCTTGCAAGAGCAAGGCCAAACCGAGGCTATTAGATTCACGTGGATTATCATAAAAGAAATTAGACTAGTTGGTGGTTAGTAGTTAGTTGCCATGAGAGAAAAATTAGCTACACATGTAAAAGAGATTAGAGAGAAGAAAATATAGAGAGGTAATGTGAGCACCTTTCATAGATTGTCACCTTCTATTACAAGCACTCTTCCATTCCAAGCATGTACCACTCTCTCTCCCTATTACAAGATCTACAAAATAGAAAATACAATGGAGGAAGAGGAACTAACCTAAACTAAACTACCCTAAACTTCAACATGGAATGAAAACTACTCCTAAAATTTTGCATATCTTCAACTCTGGAACCCCAAGGGAGTATTTATAGGCATCAGGGGAACATGGGGCCAGGGGACAAGCCCTGGCCCAAAACGCGGCCGCGGTCGCAGCCATACTGGGGCCGCGCGCGCGGCGCTTCGAGCCGTGCATGGTCCCGTCTGTCCCCTGTCAGGCCCTGTGCCCGGTTTCTGGTTTGCAGCCCCTGGTTTTGACAGAATCAGCTCTCAAGGTCAATGGCTATCTTTAATAGGCCTTTAATCACCAATTAAATGGTGATTTAGGGTCTTCTTCTTCATTGCACACCATGGACCTAGAATCAAGCAAGCAAAGCTTTATTAGCAGAATTTAATATGAAATCAATGTGAAAATGTGATACAAATTATGCAAAATTAGAGACTAATCACACCCCCACACTTATCTTTTGCTCGTCCCGAGCAAAACAAAAAACTATGGAATTATTACACCACTTTCGCAGGTGACGCGATTGCACTGAGCAGTGCAACAAGCCGTTAAACCTTAAGTTTTCCCTGGAGGAGGAGTTTTGTCTGGTGAGGGTTTTCAGCGGATTACACCCACAAAATCCATAAAGAAAGAAATCAAATGTTAGTATTTTGAGAATGCTTTTTTTTTTGAAATAGAGAAAAGTGTTGAAGTATATTTACGAAAATATAAGTGATCCAAGGTCATAGGTTAACCAGAAATTGTTCTTTCTTAAACTAAGTCAAAATGTAAAAAATCTTGTTATTAATTAATTGTAAGAATTTAAAATTGAATTGACTCTTTGATCTTTCATAAAATTCTTAGATAATATGCACTTTGTGAACTGTGAAGGTTTTTGGGATATCGACTCTAACTTTCATGCCATTTATTTATATTTTTTCTTTTTTTTTCTTTTTTTCTTCTTCCCTTAGTTCTCTTAGGCTTTCTTATTTACCAGGATAATGAGTCTTTAGCGGGTAAGTCCCAAACCAGATGGTCTTAGGGCACCAGATGAGAAAACATCCCTCGGACTTAAGGACTCGAGTAAACAAAGCACAAAACTAAAGAGGATTATTATTTATTTTTTTGTCCACCGTTTTAGGTGTGAATAATCATGCTTCCTGAGGCATAATTACCCAACTTCAATAAGTGGTTTTTATTTATCATATATATATATATATATATATATATATATATATATATATATATATATATATATATATATATATATATATATATATATTATGGCATTTTCAGTCTTTGTTTCAATCCCAACAATTGTGTAAGTGTGGAGTGCATAAATCTAAGGCAAAAATTCAAATCAAATTATCTTCTCAATTTTACTTTCTTATCCTAAAATTTAAATAAGATCTATTATTTTGACTCGGTTTAAAATTTCATAATTTTTAGTCTTTCTAATTCCTAAGATAATCTTAATTTTCTTAAAAATAAATCAAAAACTATTTCTCTGGTTTCAAAAAGTTTTGTAAAAAGAAAAGAAAAGAAAAGTTTTTGTATAAAAGATTTTTTTGTTTAATTAAAAAGAAGTGTAAAAGAAAGAAAATATAAAACTAACTACGTTAGTAAACCCTCCCCCACACTTATCTCATGCATGGTCCTCAATGCATCATGAATGTGCAAATACATGAAACAAATGGAGAAGAAAGGAAGATTACCTCAAGGGGGTGGCTCCAGTGGTGGTCGGATTGGGCCAAGCGTTGCGACCCATTCAAAATAGCGTGGATCTTGCAGGAACCCACCAATGACCTCTCTAATATGACCCAGTAAAAGAATGATGGATTGAATAGTCTTATTGAAGATTTTATCCCCATCTAATTTCCAATATTCAAAATAATTATTGAGTCATTTTTGTCAACATTCTTGTCCAACAATAAAGTGTGATTTTTGAATATGATAGATTTGGACTCAAAAGGATCAGGAATAAAAACCGATACCGACTCGGTAAGTTGACTCAGATCAAGTCGAGAGTCAGCAATGAGAGTCGAAATTGGTTCAAAAATAGGGTCCAAATCAAAGAATTGATGTTCACACACTTTCCCCATGAATGAAGTGTGATCATGAGAGATTGGTGATTCCATTTCACGGTGTACTGGTACAGGATTCAACGTTGATTCTGGAATAGAGAGAAAATCTGGTAAAGATACCGGAGCCATTATTGAATTAAAAAGCGAAATGGAATTACTAACATGAGGTTCAGGATCACAGTCAAGTTCGGTTTCAATTTCAGGAAAGGGATAACTTGCCAGAATGTCCAGGCGATTTTCATAACTTGGAGCGTGGTCAAGTTCAAATGTATGTTCCGAAATTGAAGCTGGATTTCCAAAATGACATGATTTATGGGTCCAATCAGTAGAGTTAGGGATATAAGAATCGGTCAAAGGTTGACAAGAAAGGCTTTCCTCGCTCTCATTGATCAATTCGCTCAAAAGTGAATCTAACCTACTGATAGGCCGTGTAACAGAATTTGGATTCGGAATCATGTCTTCCATACTCTTTGTAATTGGTTCTTCTTGAAAAGGTGAGTATGGAAGTTGACTTTGGAAATTGTGGTGAAATTGTGAGTCTATCAGATTGGACTCACGCCAGGGCTCCATACTCAAGTCCAGTGTTGATGGTTGTTCATTTTGAATTGGTGAGACTGAAAAAGATGAGTAGGACTCTTGAAAATTTGGTTGAGAGGATGAGTCCAACATGTTTTACATTCTTTCACAAAAGACTTCCAAACGCTTTTCTAGCTCAAATTCTTCTTCAATTGGAGGCTCTAGAAAAGGGGTATGTGGAGTTTGATGTGGGAAGGATTGTGAATTGAGTAAATTTTGAACTTGTTGTAGGGACTCTTCCATACTCCTTTTCAATGATGATTTTTCTTCAATTGGTGGTTCAGGAAAAGGAGTATATGAATCAAACTTGGGGAATGAATATTATGGAAATTGTGGACAAGATGGTTGAAAATTTGACTCGGGGTAGGTGAATCCCCATGAACTCTGTGAAGAGTTGAAATTACTTTGAAAATTATGGTCATAAGATTGAGGATATGGGTCATATTGAGTCGGATAGTCCCAACTCGGTATATATGGTTGGTTTTGTTGTACATTACCGGGTCAGAGTTATCCTAATCAAATGAGGTCGGAGTGAAATATGGATTCATATTATGATTGAAAGAATTATTATTGTTAAAATCCATTTCACAATTTACAAAAAAAACAAACAACAAACAAATAAAGAAAAAGAAAATAAGCCTATGCTAGGGTTGACTTAGACCTAGACGACTCTTAACTGGTTAGACTGTCCACGGGGGTCTATTGTCAGAAGCTGACCACGAGTTAATCGGCCATGTAGGGGCAAGATCAGTGGGAGGTATCCGTGCCGGAGCAACGGGCCTAATTATGCCAAACCACTGTTCTTCGAGATTTCGCCTCTCAATCCCCAACCTTAGACACCGATTTAACAAGAGTTAATTTCTAACAACTTTCCCCTTAGGTCAATCTCCTAAATGAGTCTAAGATGTCCCTAGGGGCCAACGTCTAGCAATTTTTATTAAGGCATGGGTTGTGTGATTGGGAGGTGATTTTTGGGCTAAGGGAGGGTAATAACTTCCCCACCTTATGTTGTATTGGGTGTTGCCCTTAAGTTTAATTTGTGCAAGTGTGCAATATAGATAAGATGAACACAAAAAAGCGAGTAAATCACTGAAGTGTTTATCCTAACTATATGCAATGCAATATGTACACCTCCTATCAGTATCACAACAACATAAGAATAAGATACAATATATTGGAATAAAAATTGACACGTGCCTAGATGCAAATGTCTAAACCGTTTTAAAGCATCCAATTTCTGTATTTTAGTTCTTGCAATTATTTACAGTGCACAGGTAACATAAACAAAAATTAGCAGATATAAAAATATATAAGAATTACCCAACCACATTTGTGCAAGTGTGGACTTTTGCAATGCTAAAACTTTAACCTGCACACCAAAAAACAAAGAAGAAAAGTTAACAAAAAATTGAAATCAAACCGTTTCCATCCCCGACAACGGCGCCAAAATTTGATCGGGGGAAAACCGCACACAAAAAGTGTATGTTTAAAATCAAGATTTAACATGTGTGTGCTTTAGCTTCCTCGATACTCCCGTTATAGCATAGAGGCTAAAATGTGTCGAATCCACAAGGACGGGAGGCGATAGAAGCTTTACCGGTTGATTCATGTATATGTTAAAAGTTCTTCAAAGTTTAAAGAATCAAAAGAAAAGAAAGCAAAGAATGAAAAGAGAGGTACGGTGAAATACGAAGAAGTGGGAAACATTGAAAAGAATGTATTTTTGATTTTTGTTGTATTTTAAAAAACAAAGTGAAAACGAAAGAAAACTCATGGCACAAATTACTAATGACTCCACCAACATGCTAACCTCTTAGTGATAGTTGCCTCACATGTATCATTGGCCATCACTAGTCCTTGGTTCAAGAGCTTTACAAAGCATGGCCCATATGTAACTCATCACAACCCAACTCAACAAACAAGTGCAAGCTACACTTAAACCATCAAAACTATAGAAAAGTAAGCATGGAGTAAAGTAATGTTAGCTTGTTAGTGGTTAGGAAGTTAGAGTATTAGATCCATCATCATGAGCCATCAATGGCTCTTGCAAGAGCAAGGCCAAATTGAGGCTATTAGATTCACTTGGATTATCATAAAAGAAATTAGACTAGTTGGTGGTTAGTAGTTAGTTGCCATGAGAGAAAAGTTAGCTACACATGTAAAAGAAATTAGAGAGAAGAAAACATAGAGAGGTGAAGAGAGCACCTTTCATAGATTGTCACCTTCTATTACAAGCACTCTTGCATTCCAAGCATGTACCACTCTCTCTCCCTATTACAAGATCTACAAAATGGAAAATACAATGGAGGAAGAGGAACTAACCTAAACTAAACTACCCTAAACTACAACATGGAATGAAAACTACTCCTAAAACTCTGCATATCTTCAACTCTGGAACCCCAAGGGAGTATTTATAAGCATCAGGGGAACAGTGGGCCAGGGGACAAGCCCTGGCCCAAAACACGGCCGCGGCCACGGCTATACTGGGGCTGTGCGTGGTCCCGTCTGTCCCCTGTCATGCCCTGTGCCCGGTTTCTGGTTTGCAGCCCCTGCTTTTGACAGAATCAGCTCTCTAGGTCAATGGCTATCTTTAATAGGCCTTTAATCACCAATTAAATGGTGATTTAGGGTCTTCTCCTTCATTGCACATCATGGACCTAGAATCAAGCAAGCAAAGCTTTATTAGCAGAATTTAATATTAAATCAATGTGAAGATGTGATACAAATTATGCAAAATTAGAGACTAATCACCTACCGGCACATTTCCCCCAGAAATCTCAGAGGAAATCTACTTGTAATTTCAATTTCCATTACTGCCTCGACCCTTTGTTGTAAGTTTTCCCATGATTATATCATTTTTCAATGTAAAACAAGATGGCGACTCCGCTGGGGAGATCAGTCTTTTGGTGCAACAAGGAGACAGTATCGCACTACGAAGGTCAGAATCCTGAGCCCGTTATGTTTCGAAAACTTGGTCATTCATTTCTGTAATCACCTAGAGGGGGGTGAATAGGTGACTAGCTAATCTATTAATGAATTAATGCAAACTAAAAACTATTATGCACAACACACCAAGTATAACACAAGAGTGAAGCCGAATTTCCCGTGAAAGGCTCTGAACTAACTCCTCAAGATTCCTCTAGATAAGAGTTGAGGTGCCGCTTTGGCTCTCTTGGTTGAACACAAGTGTGAGCAAACAATCCCCAAGCATGTATCAATATAAGTACAAGTATATCAAGCAAGTAATGAATATGAACAATAAGAGCATGTAAGATATAAACACAAGTGAGAGATAGAGAGAGCAATCGCAAACACGGGAGATTTATTTCGAGGTTCGAGCACCCTTGCACTACGTCCCCGCCTTCAACACTATGAAGGATTTCCACTATAAATGATCCCACCGGATCACTGCGTGCCGTAACACCTACAAGCTAGTTCACACTAGAACTCCTTTGGACTCTCTAGTCCCTCTCTTGTTCCCGCAAGAACAACACACACAAGCATACTAGCTTGCTGAGGGCACACCTCTGCACTGAGCTCCCACTAGAACTCGAAACCCACATGTCTGCCTCCTTGATCGGCAAAAAGCAAACACAAGAATAAGTAAAGAGAGTGTGGGTTGATGTTACTGCTTTTGCGATTCTCCGTAGTAGCGAAGTGGCTATACGGGTCATATCCACAAGGAGGGAGGGCGAAGAAAACTTGATGCGGCTTCTTTGTTCAAGAAAAGAGAAAGTTCTTTGTTCAAATAAAGAATGTAAAAATAAAACAAGTTAGATTCAAGAATGGTTTTGAATTGGTTTTCTTGTTTGTAAAAGTGAATTTTTCTTTATGGTAAAAGCGCACGCTAACTTTCTACTAAGTGCTCCCACTAATCCCTAACTTCTGAAGATGTAGCCTCACGATGGATCATAGGCAAGTAAAATCTTTATGCATAGGAACTATTCACGTTGGGAATGAATGAAAGTCCTTCTTTTAACTTAACTTTACACGGCAAGACCTTGGACATTCCCTTATCAAGATCCAATAGAAGACGAGAATAAGGAAGACATAAGTGCACTAATGATATCGGCAAAGTTAAAAGAAAAAATCTCTAACTTATAAAAACAAGTAAAGGATACAATCCATAGATCATCAAAAAACTCGTTAAGCATGAAATATAAGAAAGGGAATACTTGTATGTAAGTTAGAGTTAGAACCCTCGTCTTAAGATATCATAGCTCTCGTTTGCACCAGGCTTATTGACACTATTGACTTATTTGGATTTATCAATCAAGTGTTAGAGATTAGTGGGTTAGTAGTTAGTTCCATGCTATAGAGGGGTTAGTTAGCATGGTAGTAAAAGAAACAACAAAAGAAAAGGGGTAAAGAGAAAGGGAGTTACACTACAAGAAAGTAAAAGAAAAGAAGTGAAGAGAAACGAAGTTACACTACAACAAGGAAGTAAAAGTAAATGGAAAAGACAAGTAAATGGAAAGAAGAAAGAGAAGTAGTTACTTGTATTAGCTTGTCACCTTCAAATACAACACTTACACACTCTCTCTCTTTCACTCTAATGGCTAAACTAAAACTAGAAGAAGAAGGAAACAACAACTATAACTCCAAGAAACAAAGCAACAATACTACTCTAAACTCTGGATATCTCCCAACTGAAGACCCCTGGGGGATATTTATAAGCATCAGGGGAAAGGGGGCCAGGGGGACGACCCCTGGCCCAAAGCCCTAGCGCGCGCCTGTACGGCCGCGAAAACGCGGCCCAGGCCGCGTTTCTGCGGCCATGCCAGGGCGACGCGTGCCTGACTTCGGTCTGTGTGTCATCCTGGCTGTCCCCTGTCAGGTGGATCTTCTGGTTTCTGGATTTGATGCCCTAGACTAACAAAATCTCCTCCCTAAAGTCAATGACTACTTGGTAGGCCTTTAATCACCCCTTAAATAGTGATTTATGGTCTTCTTCTTCATTTACACACCATGGACCTAGGATCAAGCAAGTAAAGCTTTATTAGCAGAATTCTACATCAAATAATTATGCGGATGTGATAAGAATTATGCAAAATTAGAGACTAATCACACCCCCACACTTATCTTTTTGCCCGTCCCGAGTAAAATAAAAATAAGAACATTATTACACCACTTTCGCAAGTGACGTGATTGCACTGAGCATGTACAACAAGGCTTTAAACCTTTAGGTTTCCCCTAGAGGATGAGTGTTGTCTCCTGAGGGTTTTCAGTGGATTGAACCCACAAAATCCAGTAAGTGAAAAAAATATATAGTTGTTAGCAAATCTCCTTCAGGAAAAAGAACTTCCAATCATCTAAATAAAAATGACCAAATGATGTAAGAATTAGGTACAACCCTTATAAGTCCTCTTATACTTTAGCCTTTATAAAAGAAGAAATTATGATTTTTCTTTAAATTTAGAAAGGTCTTATACTTCTAACTCATTCTGTTATTTTACTTTAAATAGATATGCATAATGTGTAAGTGTGATGCTTGGGATTTTTCAACTCAACTTTGAATATTATTTAATTTTATTAATATTTATCCATTATTCTTGATTTCATTAGGCTTTCTACTTTACTCATGTAACACATATCAAACCGATGACTCCCAAACCAGATGGTTTTAGGGCAGCAGGTGGAAAAATACCCCTCAGGTCAAATATGCAAGTAGAGTAGGCCACAAAATCAAGATTTACTATTATATATTGATTATTATACTTTTTGGCGTGAGTAATCATGCTTCTTGAGGCACAATTATCCAGCGTTTTTTTTTCAAAGTTGTCTCTAAATCCCAAGCATGTGTGTGTGATTTATGTATATTCTACTAAGGCTAAATAAAAGGTATGAGTTATTTTCCTTATCCCTCCTAACTCTTAGTCAAACCAATCTTTCTTGTTTATTTAGGCAAAAATAAAGATTCATTAATAAGGTTCCCTTAATTCCAACAACCTTTTAGTATTTTTATAAAGAGTATGAAATTTCTTTTCAATCTGGAGATTTTTTTGGTAAAAAGAAACAGAATAAAAGGAAAAAGAAAAAGTGTTAGCACACCCCCACACTTATCTAATGCATTATCCTCAATGAATGTGTATGTAAATGCGAATGCAATGAATAGGATGAAGAAATGATGTCACCATTTTCGTTGACTCGGGCCGGCCAAGGACGAATAGGCAAAAGAATTGTTCAAAAAAATGGAGAAGGGGTCAGCATATAAATAATAAGATTTTTTTATTTTTTATTTATTATTTTTTTGTTTTTGTTTGTTTTGTTTTATTGTTATAGTTAGGTGTATGACGGGGCAAAAAGAGTCAGCATACTATCATCCGGAGTCATAGGCTCGGTGGTCAAGAAGGGCTTCATTCTTTGCCCGTTCACTTTGAATTCTGTGTTGTTCTTAGGGTTTACAATAATCACAGCACCGTGTGGGAAAACGGTGTGCACAATGAACGTTCCAGACCAACGAGTCTTCAGCTTCGCCGCGAAAATATGAAGCCTTGAGTTGTACAGCAGAACCTTGTCTCCCTGAGCAAAGTTTTCCCGGGTTATGATCTGATCTTGGAAAAGTTTAGTCCTTCTTTTGGTGATTCGAGCATTCTCATAAAGTTCATTCTGTATCTCCTCTAATTCTGAGATCTGCAGTCTCCTTAGCTCACCGGCCTTACTCAGATCAAAATTGAGTTTCTTAATGGCCCATAGGGGATGGTGTTCTAACTCGACTGGTAGATGATAGGCTTTTTCAAATATGATTCTATAAGCAGACATTCCCAGGACTGTCTTAAAAGCAGTGCGGTAAGCCCACAATGCATCGTTGAGTTTCACCGACAGTCTTTTCTAAAATGAGCTTGATCTGTCGATTGGTGACTTCGACCTGCCCATTTGTCTGGGGATGATACAGAGTAGATAACTTATGATTGATGGAATATTTTCGCATTAGAGCTTCAAAAACTCTGTTATAGAAATGTGATCCATTATCACTAATTATCGCTCTAGGGGTGCCAAATCGGGGAAGATGTTTTCTTTGAGAAATTTGACAACCACTTTGTTATCATTGGTCTTTATTGGCACAGCTTCTACCCATTTAGAGAAGTAATCGACAGCAACCAAAATGAACTGGTTGCCGAAGGAATTAGGGAATGGTCCCATGAAGTCGATACCCCAAACAACAAAAATTTCAACTTCTAGGTTCGGGTTCAGGGGAATCATGTCTCTTCTTAAAATTTTTCCAATCTTCTGACAATTTGTTCATGACTTGCAAAAATGGTATGAGTTTTGAATAAAGTGGGCCAGTAAAACTCACTTTGTAGAACCTTCTCTGCAGTCTTGCGGGGACCGAAGTGTCCTCCGCATGCAAGGTCATGGCAAAAGCTGAGCACACTCCTGTATTCCTCCTCTGGCATGCATCGTCGAATAACCTGGTCAAGACAATACTTAAAAAGATACAGCTCTTCCTAGAAGAAGTACCGTACTTGGGCAAAAAAGCGATATTGGTCTTGCTTTGTCCAGTCAGCGGGTAATTATCCATTGGCCAGGTAATTGACTATGTCCTCATACCAGGGTTCCTTAAAAATGGCCAGGATGTGCTCGTCTGGGAAATCCTCATTGATCGGAGCTTGTATGATCGGTGCGATCAGAATTTGTGACAAATGATCAGCAACCACGTTTTCTATACCTCGTTTATACCGAATTTCTAAGTCAAATTCTTGAAGTAAAAGGATCCACCGAATCAATCAGGCTTTTGCTTCCTTCTTGGTCATGAGGTATTTCAGAGCCGAGTAATCCGTAAAAATCACTGTCTTCAACCTAGCAAGTAGGGTCAAAACTTCTCTAACGCAAAGACAACGGCCAAGAACTCCTTCTCAATCGTTGTATAATTCTGTTGGGCGTCATTCAAGGTCCTACTCGAGTAATAAATCACGTGCTGCCTATTGTCGATGCGCTGTCCTAGAACAGCGCCAATAGCAAAATCAGAGACATCACATATGATTTCAAATGGTTGGGCCCAATTAGGAGCAGAAATAATAGGCGCAGAAATAAGTTCTTACTTAAGCTTCCCCCATGACTTGAAATATTCATCGTTAAAATCAAAGGGCACGTCCTTAGCGAGCAGGTTGGTTAAGGGCCTAGCGATTTTGCTAAAATCCTTAATCTCAGTAGAACCCAGCATGCCCTAGAAAGGATCAATATCCTTAATGCTTTTGGGTGATGGAAGCTTAGCAATCACTTCTACTTTAGCCTTGTCCACTTTAATGCCTCTCCTAGAAATCTCATGGCCTAAGACAATCCCTTGTCTCACCATGAATGTGACATTTCTCCCAGTTTAGAGTTAGATTCTTCTCCTTGCATCTCTACAGAACTAACTCTGAGTGATGAAGACACTGATCAAATGAATCTCCGTAGATGGAGAAGTCATCTATAAAAATCTCAAGGAAACGTTCGACCATGTTAGAGAAAAGACTAAGCATGCTTCGTTGGAATGTTGCGGGAGCATTGCATAATCCAAAGGGCATGCGTCGATAAGCGAAGGTTCCGAACAAGCAGGTGAATGTGGTCTTTTCCTGGTCTTCTGCAGCAATGGGGATTTGATTATATCCCGAGTACCCATCAAGGAAGTAATAGTACTCATATCCAGCCAATCGTTCAAGCATTTGGTCGAGGAAGGGTGGCGGGAAGTGGTCTTTTCGGGTGGCTGCATTCAACTTTCTATAGTCGATACAGACACGAACCTTGATAGGCAGTTTTGTCTGCACCAACTCTTTTTGCTCATTTTCAACCACCGTAAAGCCAGCTTCTTTGGGACCGCATGAACAGGGCTAACCCATTGGCTATCAGAAATAGGATAAATGATCCCATTATCTAATAGTTTTAAAATTTCTGCTTTAACTGCCTCTTGCATGAGTGGGTTAAGCTTGCATTGTGGGTCCCTCATAGGGGTTGCTTTATTGGTCAAATGGATTCTATGTCGCACTATGGCTGGACTTATCCCTTTAATATCCTTCATCGTCCATCCAATGGCTTCCCTATGTCTTTTTAAAATAGACATTAAGCTATCCTCTTGTTGCTCAGTCAGATGGGATGCTATGATGACTAGCAGGGTTTCTCTTCCGCCCAGGTAGGCATACTTGAGGTGTTCAGGTAAGGCTTTTAGCTCTAGGGAGGGTGTTGCTTCATTGGAGGTAATATCCGGACTTTCATTCCCGTGATGATGTACACTTGGGCTAGACGCCCAATCCACTGCCGAATCTACGATATGGTCAAACCTCAGACTCCAGATCAAACTCTGACTCTGTTTCTATCTCCATGCTTTCCTCATGCTCACTGGTTAGATTTTCAATAGAATTGACCTCAAAAATCTGATCATTGACATCCCTAGGTTGTCTTCCAAGATTGAAGATATTGACTTCCTTCGTCATATCTCCAAAAGTCAATCGCATGGACCCGTTCCTACAGTTGATTATGGCATTGGCTGTAGTAAGGAAAGGGCGCCCTAAGATGACTGGAGTTTGAGACCTCAGATTTGATACAGGTTGGGTCTCAAGCACAATGAAGTCAACGGTGTAGATGAAATCTCCAACCCAGATAAGGACATCTGTGATTTCTCCCTTCGAAATTTTCACAGATCGGTTAGCTAACTGAATGTGACTCGAGTTGGGCTTAGCTCGCCCAACCCAAGTTGCTGGTATACTGAGAGAGGTAGCAAGTTGATACTTGCTCCCAGGTCAAGTAGTGCTCTACTAATTTCTGTCTGTCCTATGGTGCAGGAGATTATGGGACATCCGGGATCCTTGTATTTCACCAGAATGGGACCAGACAGAATTTCGCTTATATTGGTTGTCAAGAGCACTTTCTTGGGCACATTTGTCTTTCTTTTCTTCGTACACATATTCTTAAGAAATTTGGTATAAGCTGGGACTCGTTGGATAGCGTCAAGAAGAGGCACATTCAGTTTGACCTGGTTAAACATCTCTAGCATCTTTTCCATGTGCATATTCTTATTGTTGTTTCTAAGCATATGGGAAAGGGTGCCACAGGCTTATGAACTTGTTCAGCAGTTTTGTCCTCGTCAGATATTTGAGGAGCAGATTGGGAGGAACTAGCAGAGGTGGAGGCTGGAGTAGGATCAGTATGGACTAGATTTTTCTGTTGGTAGACCTGATTGTCTACCTTCTTTTTAGATCGAAGTGTGTGAACAACATTGCACTGGTTGATTGACGGATCTTGAATTTCATATACTTGATTGGAGTTTTTTTGATTAACTAGTGGCTGACTAGGTAAAGTACCCTTTGGTCTTTCACTTAGGGAGCTGGCTATTTGGCTCATCTACATTTCCAATCTCGATATAGCCTGTGAATGGTTGTTCAGTGTTTGTCCTTGGTTTTGCATGAAAGCGATTTGGGACTTCATAAAAGCTTCCATGCTCTCCTCTAACTTACTAAATTTCTTTTCCATTGGTGAACTTTGAGAGGAGGAAGATGGAGCTTGACTAGGAAATTTGGTGGAGGACTAGGATGGTGAAAATTGTTGGAGAAATTAGGCCTAGGAGGATTGTTCTGGGCCTAGGAGAAATTTGGATGATTCCTCCAACCTGGATTGTATGTTTGCGAGTAGGGATTGTGCGACGGCCGTGAGTAGGTCGCGTTCAGGTATTCCGGTGGCACTTGCTGGGCATGAAAAACAGGGCACTCTTCAAAGACATGGTTTGTGCCTGACCGTATGAACAACCCAGATTGTGAATTGGTGGTGGGTTGATTTGGTAGACATTGGCTGGCTCTTTTGTCTCTAGAGCCTCAATTTTCCTCATTAGGGTTGCAATCTTAGCTTCTGCAGCTATAGATGATTCTAGAGATAGGAGCCCTCCTCTTGAAGCTATAGATTGTGAATTCCTTGATTTTTCTGAGGCTGGCTCCCATTGCAGGGTTTTATCAGCTAAATCCTCAAATAAATCTCAACCCTAGTTCTCATTCTTTTGCAAGAACCCACCCTGACACATGGTTTCTAACAGGGTTTTTGTTGGATAGTCTAAACCATCATAGAGAATCTGGCACTAACGTCATTTCTCCACACCATGATGAGGGCACTGAGTTAGGAGATCTTTGAATCGCTCAAAGTACCTCCAAAATGGTTCGCTCAGTTCTTGCCTAAACTACATGAAATTTTTTTTAATGAGGGCAGTTTTGTGAATTTGGTAGAATTTCTTCAAGAAGGCCTTGAAGAAATCATCCCATGTTGTGATAAAATCTACCGCCAAACTGTACAACCATTTCTTCGCTAGGTCCTTTAGGGAAAAGGGAATGAAACGTAACCTAACAGCATCGTCTTCTATCTGGGGTATACACATCATGAGGTACACCTCTTCAAATTCCCTAACAAAGAAGTATGCTTCCTCCGATTCTAACCATGAAACTTTGGAAAAGTGTTAATGAATTGAGGCTTTAATTCAAAATTATTTCCATTTGCCTCAGGCAGTTTTATACAAGATGGTAATGAGGTTCTGATCGGGTAAAACCTATCCTCAAGTGACGCCATCACAGGTTCTGAATGCAAGGGTAGAGAAGTGTTTCTGATTAATCTGGAAGATACAGGATCTCTCACCCACTCTTGCATGCAACACACCACAAACAACGTAAAGATAACAAACAAACGAAAAGAATAAATATACAAACAAAAGAAAAATAACCACAAAGCCTTAGTCAAGGTACCTGGACCTAGATGACTCCTAACTGGTCGATTCTCCGGGGGAGGTTGTTGCAAGAACTCGACTACAAGCTAATCGGTCAAGAAAGGGCAAAACTCGGTGGGAAGTATCCGGACGTGAACCACGGGCCTTAATTATGCCAACCACGGAGCTTTTGAGGCTTTACTTCTCAATCCACTTTCCTTAGACACCGATTTTGCAGGAGTATAGTTCTTGCAATTTTCAACCTCGGTTATCTCTTAGTGAGTCTGAGATGTCCCTAGGGCCAACGTCTATAAATTTTTAGTTAAGGCTTGGGATATTGTGAGTGCACTTGGAGATGTTTATGGGCTAAGGAAGGGTGATGAAATCCCCACCTTATCTTATTTATTTGGGATTTTGCCCTTAATGTCAATTGTGCAAGTGTACAATTTATTCACAAGAAGGTAACACTCAAAGCGATATAATCACTCCAAAATGTTGGTCCTATTCTATATGAATGCACACATACCTTTTCTCCAACACTCTTCAATAGAAATTGAAATGAATTGAAATAGACACGTGCCCTAAATGCAAAAGTCTAATCCAAATTTCAATTAAGCAACAAGTGAATTTCTGTTGAGTTTTTATTACACTGCATAAGGTGAAGCATTCAATGGAACTAAAAATTTAGAAAGCAATTTTAGCGCGCCTTTTGGCAACCCTGCAAACGATTTTAGTACTTCATTCGAAAAAAACTCGCTTTTACACGAATTTTCCGAGGGCAAATGATCCTCGTGCAACGTCTTTAGCCACCACTTTCGCTTCCCGTGATAGTAAGCTCCTTGGTACTTCTCCTACACACAAGAACAAAGAAAAATCTTTAGTATTGAACAATAAAGTCATTCCCTCCCTGGCAACGGCACCAAAATTTGATCGGCAAAACAGCACGAAAATAAGTAAAGAGAGTATGGATCGATGTTACTGCTTTTGTGCGATTCTTCCGTAGTAGCAAAGTGGCTATACGGGTCGTATCCATAAGGAGGAAGAGCGATGAAAGCTTGAAACGGCTTCTTTGTTCAAGAAAAGAGAAAGTTCTTTGTTCGAATAAAGAATGTAAAAATGAAACAAGTTAGATTCAAGAATAGTTTTGAATTGGTTTACTTGTTTGTAAAAGTGGATTTTTCTTAATGGTAAAACGCATGGCTAACTTTCTACTAAGTGCGCCCACTAATCCCTAACTTCTTGAAGATGTAGCCTCACGATGGATCATAGGCAAGTAAATCTTTATGCATAGGAACTATTCACGTTGGGAACGAATGAAAGTCCTTCCTTTAACTTAGCTTTACACAGCAAGAACTTGGACATTTCCTTATCAAGATCCAATAGAAGGCGAGAATAAGGGAAGACATAAGTGCATTAATGGTATCGGCAAAGTTAAAAGGAAAAATCTTTAACTTACAAAAATAAGTAAAGGTTACAATGCATAGATCATCAAAAAACTCATTAAGCATGAAATATAAGAAAGAGAATACATGTATGTAAGTTAGAGTTAAAACCCTCGTCTTAATATATTATAGCTCTCGTTTGCACAAGGCTTATTTGACACTATTGACTCATTTGGTTTATCAATTAAGTGTTAGAGATTAGTGGGTTAGTAGTGAAAAGTCACCTAGAGGGGGGTGAATAGGTGACAATGCTAATCTATGAACTAAATGCGGAATTTAAAACTTAATGCAAATTACACTCAAGTGCTATCAACAAGTGATGCACACAACCAAGCCAAGCAAATATGAATGAGCAATGTAAATAAATGCAAGGCACAAAGTAAAGAGAGAGTAGAGAGAGAGCCAATGGATCAAGCGCAAACACAAAGATATGTTATCGAGGTTCGAGCACCCAGCTCTACATCCCCGCCTTCGACACACAAAGGATTTCCACTAGCTCGTCCACCTAGGACCCTTTACAAGGAGTACCCAACACTCCTCTCTTACAACCTCCTCCCTGAGGCAAACTCCAACAATCACAACCTCCTCCTTGAGGCAAATATACAAACCAATACAACAAACTCCCAATCACTAACCAATACAAGGATCACCTCTCAACTAGAGGGATACAACCCAAAGCACAAAGCTAAGAAAAGATTGGGTTACAACTTGGTGGTCACAACAACAACCACAAACAACTTCTTCTTCCACACAAATAACCTATAGATATAGATAGTAGATTTTTAGCTCAAGTGTGGAGAAAACCAAGGGATATGAAACCAGCAACTCAAAGAAAAACCTTTGGGAAACAAATGAAATCAAGATATAGAAGTTCAAACAAAAGCTTTTCCCAAAATCCCTTTTCTTTGGTTTTTCAAACCCTAATCAAAAACACAAAGATTGTTCACTTTGAATCCAAAAACCTATTTTTTCTTGCAGCAAAAACACCAGAGAGATAGAAAATTTTAGCCCAAAAATTCTTAGAGAAAAACTCTCTCAAATAGGGTATTTATAGGCAATTTAGAAAACTAGCCGTTTACAGAATATTTGCCAGATTTACCCTGCCGGTCGACCGGCCCGGTCGACCGCCCAACGGTCAAATTCTGAACCGTTGTGGCTACTGGTCGACCGCCTCGGTCGACCGAGAATTCCTGAGAGCCAACAGCTCTCCGTCGGTCGACCGCTTCGGTCGACCGGATACAGAGTCAGCCAGCGTGCACGTATCCGTGCACGTCGGTCGACCGGAACGGTCGACTGGCTTCTTTGGTGCGGTCGACCTTACCAGTCGACCGGCCAAGCCTGGCAGAAAAAGTCAGGTCTGAAATCTGAGGAAAATTAATGTCAAATAAATTCTTATAAATTACTAAAAATCCCCAAAAATAGTTTTAGCATTTTGCATTGATATATAACATGTGATAAAAGTTTTGACTCAAATATCAAGCAATTAAAACTATTTTTGTATCTTATCATATTTATCAAAAACCAAAACTTGTATTTTCTAAAACCTTGTATTTTGAATAGAAAATACACATTGTCTAAAACTTATCCATGATACAAAAATATGATTTTAAACACTTTGAAGCATATTGTATATGAATAGAAATTCAATATACAAGAAACATATATATATCATGATTTTTGTCATTAAGTCCAAAAATATGTTTTGTTGTAAATAGCAAAACATAAAACACATGGAATAGATTATCAAACAAAGTTTGTCTAAACAATTGAAGCATGCATTAATATACATAAACCATGTAAACTTGTTTTGATAAAAAATCTATTCATGAAAACCAAGATCGGTTAAACCTAAAACCGAAAATCGAAACATGAAAGGTGTGTGTGTTGTGAACTTGAGCTTATCATACTATTCTAATCTTTACAATTAGGATCTAAACCCAAACTAAAACTATGGATACCTAAGTCTTCTTGTAGAGCGCAATCTCCAAGTCGGCTCGATCCAAAAACTCTTGATTCACCGAGCAAGTGCAATGTATGATCTTTGATGCGCGGGCTCTTGAATCAACATGTGCAAGCTTCCAATACATCTTGTTGAAGCTAAACACCAAATAATATCTTGATTAATAAACTGAAACTAAAATCACAAGATAATTAGTACACATAACTACATGAGTTAATCATCATCAAAACTTGAGTGAAAGGCCTTTGGGCCAACAATCTCCCCCTTTTGATGATGACAAAACTCATGGAGTTATATATGCATGGATTAAAGTAAAGCTTCAAAGAAGCTCCCCCTTAACTCATGCATAGGAATAAACAAACAACAATAAGATGCATATAAACAAGGTTCTTGACATAAAATGAATATTCATATGAAACATGCTATTGATTCCAATTAAACAAAAAACAACTAAATTATCTTGACATAAAATGAATATGCATATGAAACATGCTATTGATTCCAATTAAAACAAAAATAACTAAATTATCAAAACATGCTCTTGATACCAATGGATACTAATAAAAACAAAACTCATAATGCTCTTGATACCAATACCAATGGAGATGAAATGAACATAAAACTGAAAACTCATGCATATCAACTCCAATAAATCTTCTCCAACAAAGGGGTAAAAACAAAAAGATATGAATTCTTCTCCCCTAAATATATGAAACAAAGAATAAACAAACTACTTCAGGGGTGAAACCAAAAATGATACCAATTAAAAAAAAATGTCAAAGAAGTGCATTATGATATCAATAGAAAGTGATCATAAAAACATTTAAGAAATGCCTACCAATTACCAATTAAAAGTAAGAGGGGCATTGAAAACAAATATGATCCAATTGAAATTAAAACATATTGAAAATAAAACACATGGTACCAATTGAAAAACACATTGATACCAATTGAAGATATATATCTTTATAAGCATATGATACCAATTAAAAATCAATAATCATTCTTAAATCAATTTTTTTTTTATAAAGTTAGGGAGTGGGAAACAAAACAAAAGGTAAACTAAATACCAATTGAAAAATTGAAATGTGAGTTTTCTCCCCCTTTATGAAATACCAACTAAACATATGCTTAAGCTAGAAATAAGATACCAATTGAAAACTAAGTCAATTGAAATAATGTTAAAGCTCAAGCTTAGCATAAGCAAGATAATGATAATGCTTGTATAAAGAAACCAATTGAAAATTGAATCAATTGAAAATGATGGTCATTAAAAAAAATCAAGCTTATCATAAGCAAAATTAGTGCATATATCTTGAAGCACAAATAAATCATCTATATATGTATGTAAGAAATAGATACTAATTGTAAATTGATACTATATGAAGTGTATGCATACATATATATAAAACAAAACATATATGAGTATACAAAAGGATGTCAAGATTAGATACCAATTGAAAGAATTCAATGATACCAATTGAAACAACAATAAGATCAAGTGTATATCTCATATTCACTACTACCCAATCATGTACAAGTTTAAAAATGATTTTCATTATAAAGCATACATGAACATGATCTCCCATCCAACCACCCTTTGAAGGTAGGGGTTTTCAAAAATAGATTTGGAAATATAGTTTGTTGAAAATCTCTACCTCATGAAGAATATCACAATTAGTTATATGAATCAACTAATACGAAATTCTTCAATAAATCAAAATATATTTCATGAAGGACATGTAAATCACATGATCATCAACACTCAAAATCCATAAAGCCCATCTAATACTCATGAAAACAAGGTCATGAGAAAACTAATAAGGTGAGTGTATAGGATATATGTGAAACACACTTATCATGAAAATGGACAATCAAGCTCAATATTGAAATTCCTTTAAAACATTTACACATGATAAATTAAATTACTTTTACCAAAAGAAATTTCCAAAAACATGAAACCTATCTAAGATGTGAAATCACCTATTGAAATCATCTTAAAAACATGATATTCATCATAAATGTGAAATCACCTAAAAACATGAAAATCATCCAAACATGATTTAAACTTCAAGGCATATGTATGTCATGTACAAACTAAAGTATACATACATATCCTAAACACAATGAGTCCACAAAAGTATGTGCATGAAGGCACGTGGCTCAAGGATGTACATGTATACTCAATAGTTAAGACAAGATAGACATATACATGAAGTTAAAACTCAATATCATAAAACATTTCCAAAATGGGGAATACAAGTTAGAATGTACGAATCATCAAAATAGACTATACTAGCACATCAAATGGATACAAATAGGCATTCAAGCACAAATATTACAAAGGTTTACTTGTAGCCCATTCTATGTACAAGTATGAATCCTAGTTTTAATGAAAACTAACTTCTAAACATATATTCAAATCACAAAACAAGTCATAATAATGTCATGATAGACAAAAATTGATCATAATTCAAATCCACATGTTCTACTTAATCATGGCAATAAACATACTAAACAACACATGAATTATTAAAATAAAAATCATAGAATCGTAAACATCCAAATGATCATTATGCATATGCATGTGCAATAGATCTAAGGCATACATGTTAGTATAAACAAAGTGAGAGCACTAAATATAGATCCATATGAAACATGGGTGCTCAAGGAACTAAACATGTATAACATTAATCTAATGAACAAGGCACAAGCATAATGAACAACAAAACATGACATGCTATAAATAGATGAACATTAAAAGCATGCAAAATAAAAATGGGAGTTAGAGAATGATACCAAAACCGATGAAGGTGCATCTCTAGTTCTCCAAACCACGGTGGTCCTTCCACCAAATCTCCTTGAGAGTGAAGCATCCAAATGGTTCTCTTTTAAGCTTAGAATGCATCCACCTCAAGGCACCAAATCTCTCACGTGATGCGAGAGCCTCCACCTACATCAAACATCAAAGAGGTGGATCTTGGTACCCATTTTCTTGTGGGTCCACGGGGGTTAACATCTTTTCTAACCTAAACAAAATTAGTTGCTAAATTTTTAACATGTAAAAGATCATAACAAAATCTAGCAAGATGGCCTTTTCGACCACAATGTGTACATGTGTACACGTGAGCATACATATGATGATGGTGATCATGAGAAGCAAGTGTATGCATAGATGGGTGTGCATGCAAGGTTGGAACTTGTTTCTTGCGAACCAAGGATTCCAAACGAGAGTGATTCATGGCACAATGGCTCAAAGTGGAGCCCAAACAATCAACACTTTTCTTCAAATTATTTATATCATTTTCTATGCTAGAAGATAAAGTGGAGCATGCAATGGAAGTGCTAGAGATAGAAGCAATGCTAGCATGGCAAACATGCATATCAATATCATTTTGCAAAGATTCATTTTTAGACAAAACCAAATTCAATTCTTTAGTAATAGAATCAATTTTATTTTCAAAGTAAGGTTTTCTTTGAAAACACAATCCAATCTTGAGGATAAAATCTCATTGTGCTCCAAAATATCATCACAATCATTTTTGCCTTTTAAAACTTCAATTTCTTTAAAGCAATGTCTAGTTGAGATCTTAGTGAGTCACATTCACTAGTAATCTCTTCCTTCCCTTGCAAAACGGTTTCAAAGTAGAGCATAAATCCTTCATTTCTTTTTGTAAATCAAAATGTTTTTCTTTCAAGAGTTATGTTTTTCCAAGAATTTTTCAAGCTTAGAAGCAAGTTCAACATTTAAATTTGAACCTCAAAACATCCATGGCAATAAGAGCTAGAGCTATCATGTATTTGAGAGTCCGATTGTACCTCATGGGAGTCATTCCCATATGCCATGAAACAAGGCTCTTCGGATACATCTCTCCTAGATCTCCTCATATTGTTGATGATCCTTGGAAGCTCCGGAGATGTCAAGACGCTCCAAACTGCAAAAGCCGAGTTAAAACTCTCAAAAACAAGTAAGAGATTATTATCAAAAGATGCTCTAAGTGTTTGAAGTGCAAGTGCATTGGCCTTCTTATGCTTACTAGTATTTGGGAGGGCTTCTATGGTGATGGCTTGATAAACTAGATGACCTAGTGTTTTTAAATATCTAGTCATGTTAACTTTCCAAGAGTCAAGTCTAGTATGATCAAACATAGGAGGGCTAGCCATGAGAGCAAACTAGTATGAGTGCAAATGAGATGCAAATGAAGATTAGCAAACCAAGATCTTAACTCCTAGGTGGTTAAACCTAAGTATCAGGAGCACTAGCTCTGATACCAATTGAAAAGTCACCTAGAGGGGGGGTGAATAGGTGACAATGCTAATCTATGAACTAAATGCGGAATTTAAAAACTTAATGCAAATTACACTCAAGTGCTATCAACAAGTGATGCACACAACCAAGCCAAGCAAATATGAATGAGCAATGTAAATAAATGCAAGGCACATAGTAAAGAGAGTAGAGAGAGAGCCAATGGATCAAGCGCAAACACAAAGATATGTTATCGAGGTTCGAGCACCCAGCTCTACATCCCCGCCTTCGACACACGAAGGATTTCCACTAGCTCGTCCACCTAGGACCCTTTACAAGGAGTACCCAACACTCCTCTCTTTACAACCTCCTCCCTGAGGCAAACTCCAACAATCACAACCTCCTCCTTGAGGCAAATATACAAACCAATACAACAAACTCCCAATCACCAACCAATACAAGGATCACCTCTCAACTAGAGGGATACAACCCAAAGCACAAAGCTAAGAAAAGATTAGGTTACAACTTGGTGGTCACAACAACAACCACAAACAACTTCTTCTTCCACACAAATAACCTATAGATATAGATAGTAGATTTTTAGCTCAAGTGTGGAGAAAACCAAGGGATATGAAACCAGCAACTCAAGAAAAACCTTTGGGAAACAAATGAAATCAAGATATAGAAGTTCAAACAAAAGCTTTTCCCAAAATCCCTTTCTTTGGTTTTTCAAACCCTAATCAAAAACACAAAAGATTGTTCACTTTGAATCCAAAAACCTATTTTTTTCTTGCAGCAAAAACACCAGAGAGATAGAAAATTTTAGCCCAAAAATTCTTAGAGAAAAACTCTCTCAAATAGGGTATTTATAGGCAATTTAGAAAACTAGCCGTTTACAGAATATTTGCCAGATTTACCCTGCCGGTCGACCGCCCAACGGTCAAATTCTGAACCGTTGTGGCTACCGGTCGACCGCCTCGGTCGACCGAGAATTCCTGAGAGCCAACAGCTCTCCGTCGGTCGACCGCTTCGGTCGACCGGATACAGAGTCAGCCAGCGTGCACGTATCCGTGCACGTCGGTCGACCGGAATGGTCGACCGGCTTCTTTGGTGCGGTCGACCTTACCAGTCGACCGGCCAAGCCTGGCAGACAAAAGTCAGGTCTGAAATCTGAGGAAAATTAATGTCAAATAAATTCTTATAAATTACTAAAAATCCCCAAAAATAGTTTTAGCATTTTGCATTGATATATAAACATGTGATAAAAGTTTTGACTCAAATATCAAGCAATTAAAACTATTTTTGTATCTTATCATATTTATCAAAAACCAAAACTTGTATTTTCTAAAACCTTGTATTTTGAATAGAAAATACACATTGTCTAAAACTTATCCATGATACAAAAATATGATATTTAAACACTTTGAAGCATATTGTATATGAATAGAAATTCAATATACAAGAAACATATATATATCATGATTTTTGTCATTAAGTCCAAAAATATGTTTTGTTGTAAATACCAAACATAAAACACATGGAATAGATTATCAAACAAAGTTTGTCTAAACAATTGAAGCATGCATTAATATACATAAACCATGTAAACTTGTTTTGATAAAAAATCTATTCATGAAAACCAAGATCGGTTAAACCTAAAACCGAAAATCGAAACATGAAATGTGTGTGTGTTGTGAACTTGAGCTTATCATACTATTCTAATCTTTACAATTAGGATCTAAACCCAAACTAAAACTATGGATACCTAAGTCTTCTTGTAGAGCGCAATCTCCAAGTCGGCTCGATCCAAAACTCTTGATTCACCGAGCAAGTGCAATGTATGATCTTTGATGCGCGGGCTCTTGAATCAACATGTGCAAGCTTCCAATACATCTTGTTGAAGCTAAACACCAACTAATATCTTGATTAATAAACTGAAACTAAAATCACAAGATAATTAGTACACATAACTACATGAGTTAATCATCATCAAAATTAGAGTGAAAGGCCTTTGGGCCAACAATGTCATCATCATTCCAGGCTTGAAGCAATGCATAGTGTGCTTTTGTATTGGCATTAAATTCCTTCATGGCATATCGGACCATGTGTCCTCATCACTAACGGGTACTCTAAATGGTTTGGCCACCGTCTTTGCAACCCGGATTACTAGGGATTGCAAGAAAACAGTCATCTTAACCTTCCATGGGAAAGTTAAGGCTATCAAAGTTTGGTGGAGACTTAATTCCTTCGGACATATTAACTAGAGTGGATAGCAAATGAAAATGCAAATGAAGTGATTAGCAAAAGGATCTCTCTAGGTGGTTAAACTAAAATCTAGAGTTCAGGCTCTAATACTAATTGAAATACACCTAGAGGGGGTGTATAAGTATAATACTAATAAAAATCAAAAATATAATCTATGCTAAATGATGCAAACTGGTCACTCAAAATAAGAAGTGAGCCAATTCCCTTGAAGGGCTATAGAACTTCTCCTCTAATGTTCCTCTAGACTATGAGTTGATGTGCTCAATTGCCTTCTTGCTGAGATGAGTAAAGACTGACAAATGAGAAAATGAATGTAATGCAATGTAAAATGTAATGCAAGCAATAAATGGAATGTACAAGTGAAGCAACAATACAGTGTAAGTAATGTAAAGAGATAGAGATCAAGAGACAAGCAATCGCAGACATAAAGAATTTGTTTTCGAGATTCTAGCTACCGCTCTACGTCCCCACCTCACCACCGTGATGGATTTCAGTAGCCACAATAGGATCTTCCACAAAATGACCTTACAATAAGGAATTACATTGGTCTACACAAGACCGGAGTACACAACTCCAATACTCAATCCTCTACACAAGAATAGCACAAAGTCAATGAGATTTACATAGTTTTTGGTGACCACTAGATCACAAACCTCTCTTCTTTACAACTTCATATAGAGCAAATAAAATTGAAGCTCAAGGAGTTTGTAATAATAAAATTCAGTTAAAAGAATTTAAGAGCTGAAAATAATTGAAATAGCTTTGAAAATGATAGCACTTGAAAACTAGAACTTGAAAACTTTTCTGTTTAGAACAAACTTGATTTTTAATGTATTTCTTAAAACTATGTGTATTAAATCCATTCCTATGCCCATATATAGGCAATAGATAAACACTATTATTTAGCTCATCAGGTCATTAGGGGTGTGATTTACCCTAAAGAAAGCAAAAATTCCAGTTGAAAAAATTAGAAGATAACACAGATTTTGAAAACTAGCCGTTATGGGCTTTTGACAGAATTTCGGTCGACCGGCCAGTTGACCGAGAGTTCATTCTGAACTAGCCGTTATGGCCCAGTCGACCGGCCCTAACAGTAACTTGGGTTGAGCCAGTCGGTCGATCTTTCAGTCGATCGCTGGGGTTAGTGGTCGACTGGTCGGTTGACCGACAAGCATGCATAACATGCACAACCCCAACCAAAATATTAGCCGACCGCTTGGTCGATCGACTTGGCCTATAGTAGGCTACAGTCGACCGACCTAGGCCAAAAATATTTTTCTGACTGTTTTAAATAGCAAACTATTTTTGAAATATTTTTTATTAGTTTTAAAGAGAAATATCAATGTATAGGCATTGAAACATGTTCTAAACTGGATATAAAATTTTGAAAAAATTCGAAACATGTATCAAGTACCTAACATGCAAAACACCAATATGGGAAAACTTGTATTTATTTTTGTGTATGTAACTTCTTAAGCATCAAATCTATATATACACTTTAAATATATTATTTTCTTACAAGTCTCGATACGACTACACGAGTTTTCAAGTGGGCTCTCCAATAGCGACATCAAGCGCGTTTGAGCTTTAATCCCTTCTTGAATAGTCTTGAGTCTTCATATACCATCTTTTGAGGAAGAAAACTTCTTAAATCCTCCTGAACCATGAAACACACTTAAACATTTGAACTTGATTAATACCAAATAACCACATACATTTTGTTATCATTAAAACAAGAAATCGGTGATTGTAACCTTGGGCCAACACCGTTTTCCTGTATTCGTACTGATCCCCTGTATTGGTACTGTTTTCTTAAAGTGATATCTACTGTGTTTATTACCTGACATGCTACTACATGCCATTACATGACACCTGACTCCTGCAAGCTATCAACTGACACTTGTTTAACCCGTAAATTGATATACATAATAAATTATAAAAAGGACAACTTACATCGAGTATAGGGAAACTGATGGACTCCAAGTGGTGAATATATTTATAACTGGCATTAGGTATATTGTCCAACTCAAACTTCTAGTTCTACTTGAGAGCCTCCTGGTTTCTGAGGGGAGCGCTGACTCCCTACCTCATGTTACATTTCTGAATGGGCATAATATAAGTCCTACCTCCTGTTTGCCTAGCGGCAGGTTCCGAGTCAGCTCCGGAATATCCTGGGTCGAAGTCTCGAGTATGTACGGACCGTGATTAGTAACAATTTTGCATCATCATCATACATTTCCTACCGATTTATGTTAATTATTTTGGTAATAATTCTCATTTGAGTCTTTTGCATATAATTAAAAAGAAGAAAGGCAAAGTGGGAACAAATCCTGATTTAAAGCTATTTTCAGATAATTAAATGAGATTTCTTGAAGAGCAAGAAAGATACTTCTAGAGAAGGGTAGATTAGTCCTAAAAATTAGAGAATAAATCTGTACTAATACTCGCCCAAGTGCGCAAGAAATGGATATTCTCCTAAGCTACCACCAAGAGGAGAGACAGATGGCATCAGATCAGCATCTTCGCGCCTGATCTAACCGCAAAAACACGACTTTTGTCGCGTTTCCGCAGCAAAGTCATGTCCAGGTGCGAATCTTCAACACATGTCCCCTCGTTCCGTGCTGTCCAAACCTCTGCAGCTATAAATACTCCGTAATTGGACCCGAGAGAAAGTTAGACAGAAAATAGAGAGTAGAGCATCATATTGGCTTGTGCTACTCTAATTTCTCTTTTACTCTTACATCATTGCAATTAAATTAGGTTTTCTTTCAGAATTTGAGTGAGGAAGAGAGAGTGCAATTGTAATTGAGAAAGAAACAATCAATACAAGGATTCTTCTGCTCATTTCTCTTTCTTGCAATCTTCTGCTTGTGTTTTTATTTTATGTCTCTAGCAATCTCTAACTCCTCTAACAAGCTTTTTATTTCTTGCTTTAATTCCATGTCTAACTAACTTTCTTCTTGCATGGCTAACTAACTACTAATCCTAACTACTTGATTGATAACTCACATGAATCAAATAGCATGCCAATAAGCCTTGTGTAAGTAAGAGTTATGGATGGCTTATGATGAAGGGTTCTACCTCTAACTTTCTAACAAGCAATCTAACTCTTATATTTCATGCTCTAACTTTATGTTTTTATGATCTATTGATTACTTAACTTGCTTGTTTTAACTTGAAGAATAATAACTCAGCTTTGTCGATACTGATAGTGCACTTGTTTCTTATCCTAATCTTATCTTAAATGGATCTTGATATGGTGATGTTTAAGTTTTTACCGTGTGAAGTAAAGTGGCGGGTGAAAGACTTTCATTAGAACACCACATGACTAGTTCCCAAAACATAAGACTCGTGCATGCTAAGGATCCATTGTGAGACTCTATCATCAAGCAAGTTAATGGTTAGTAGGATTCATTAGTAGAAGGTTAGCCATGTAATCTTTCTCGTTTTCGAAAACTAAACTTTTCAGGCAACCTCTCTTTACTAGCTTCTTCAACTTCTTCAAAATCTTTTTTCAAACTCTTTCTTAAAACTTTCTTTCAAACTCTCTTTTAAATTTTCTTTTAGTTTCTAAAATGCTTATACTTAGTCTTTTATTTTCTTCATTTTCAATCACTGTTTTCTTGAAACCACATTTCTTCTCACTTTGTTTTACTCGTCTTTTCAATCACCATGAAAAACACCTAGAGGGGGGGTGAATAGGTGTTATTGCTAATCTAACAATCTTTTTAAAACTAAGATGGATGAATGATGCAACGATCTCTCAAACAAGACTAAGAGCCGAATACCCCGTGAGAGGTTCTGAACTCCTTCCTCCCAATTCCCTTGAATGGGTTAGAGGTGCGCAATGCAACCTTGTTATATGAGAATTGATCGAACAAAGGATGAATAATATGCAATGATTAGATGCACACAAGATATCACAAGTATTACAAACTTGAAGTAATAGCACAAGGAAAGAAACAAGATCACAAGCAAGTAATTAAAAGCAATAGAGTGCAATAGAAATTAAAGCAAAATAGAGAGCAAGAGCAAAAGACAATCGCAAACACAAGTATTTGTTTCGAGGTTCGAGCCACCGCTCTACTCCCCGCCTTCACCTCCGTGAAGGGTTTCCACTATCCACCGAGGACGATTACAACGGTCTACCAAAGACCCGAGCACCGAGCTCCACCAAGTACAATAACCTCTACCGAAGAGGTGTCTCCACAAGAACAAGAAGATTACAAGAACAAGAGTGATCACAACAAGATCACCAAACTCTTTTACAACACTCTCACTCTTTTTACAACTTCACTATAGAATGAGTAAGGGATTTTTGGCTCTATGAAGTGTAGTGAGAAAAACTCAGTTGTAGAGATGATTTTTGCAAGGGAACACAACTGAAAACTAGCTCAAGAAAGAGTTGAAAATGGAGAGCTTAAACACTTTTCTTTTCTCTTTGAAAACTTTGAAAACTTGAGGATTTTTCTTGGTGTTTGGCAAGAAACTCTTCTCCACTATTTATAGGGAGAGAAATAAGTTAAAAACATTTATTTTGACCTTATTTGCTCTGAAAAGTTCTGAAAAACCCTGAAAAAGTCCGCCAAAAAGCGGTCCAAAAAACAGATTTCAGAATTGCACAAAAGAGGAAAGAGTCCGTTGGGCTTTTGCAAGCTTGGCGGTCGACCGGCCGGTCGACCGCCAGCTCAGCTGGCAAAGAGCCGTTGGCTCGGGTCTTCTGGCGGTCGACCGGGGCGGTCGACCCAGAAACCCGAGAGCAACTGCTTACAGTCGGTCGACCGGGGCGGTCGACCGACAGACGTGCACAAATGTGCATGTCCTGGCACTGGCGCCGGTCGACCGGGCCGGTCGGCCGGTCTGCCTGAAACAAGAAAATCAGTATTTTTTCTGACTTAGAAAACTTTGTAAAATAGTTTTGGGTTTGAACAAACTTAAGTAACATGATAGTAGGAGTATATAAACATGATCTAAACATGATATTTATTTTATAAAACTTAGGGTCATGTAAATATGAAACCAAATTTAAAACATGAAAACTTAAATACAAGACTCACATTTTAACAAAACCAAATTGTGTATGTGTATCCTAGAGCCAATATCCAACACTCAAACTTTAACATTCTATACTTACAATGACTTTAAAGACTCCAAGTTCTTTAAAAGGGCTTTCACCATATGATCTTCAAAACTTGATTCTTGAGCCCAAATTGAGTTGACTTGAGTCCAAAGCACCTTCCTTTAGGGAAGAATCCTTCTAGTTGAGTTAGAATCCTGAAACACACTAACCAATAAACAATATTAGTACAAATAACTAATATGTTTTGTAATCATCAAAACACACTAAACAAGGGTGATTGTAACCTTGGGCCAACAATCTCCCCTTTTTGATGATGACAAAACATATACGTTATTTTAAACAAAAAAAGGAAGAAGAGCTTGGAAAGCTCCCCTCAAATAATGCTATGTATCAATAATGTTATGAAAAGCTAAATACATAAGGCATTGAATTGAAAACACATAGTTTTGTTAAAAACTCAAAATACACACAAAACACAATAAACACAAAACTCTTTTTCTTTTTCTCCCTCTTTTTGTCATACATCAAAAAGGGTTAAACAAAGCAAACAAAACATTTAAAAATTTATCTTTAAGAATCCATAATGCAAACATTCAACTCACCACAAATAAAGGAAATCTAGCATAATCCAATGGTTTAGTAAAAATATCGGCAAGTTGAAAATCGGTAGAAACATAATCAATATCAATATCACCTTTCTCATAATGATCTCTAAGAAAGTGATACCTAATGTCAATGTGTTTGGTTTTACTATGTTGATTTGCATTCTTTGTCATGTGAATTGTACTAGTATTATCACAAAATATTTTAATATGATCAAAGTGTAAATCATAGTCGAGGAGAGTATGTTTCATCCAAAGAACTTGTGCACAACAAGCTCCGGCCGCAACATACTCCGCCTCGGCGGTTGAAAGGGCTACCGAATTTTGCTTTTTAGAAGACCAAGATACAAGACAATTACCTAGGAATTGACATGTTCCACTTGTGCTCTTCCTATCTACCCTACAACCCGCATAATCGGCATCCGAAAACTCTTCATATCAAATAGTCTGGTTTTCGGATACCACAAACCCATTTCAATAGTGCCCTTAAGGTATTTAATAATGCGTTTTAACCGCTACTAAATGAGACTCCTTAGGACATGATTGAAAATGAGCACAAAGACAAACGGAAAACATGATATCTGGCCTACTAGCCGTCAAATACAATAAACTACCTATCATGCTACGATAAACTTTAATGTCTACACTTTTACCTTGTTCATCCTTATCAAGCTTGGTAGTTGTTGCCATGGGAGTTTTGCTCACTTTAGCGCCTTCAAGTCCGAATCTCTTGATGAGTTCCTTTGTGTACTTGGCTTGATTGATGAAGATCCCATCCTTCCTTTGCTTGATTTGGAGTCCAAGGAAATAGTTGAGCTCCCCCATCATAGACATTTCAAATTCATCCTTCATGCATGATTCAAAAGCTTGGCAAAGAGATTCATTAGTAGAACCAAAAATAATATCATCTACATAAATTTGCACAATAAGAATGTTATTTTCTACATGTTTTGTAAACAAAGTGGTGTCAATTTTACCTTTCTTAAAACCATTTGAAATCAAAAATGAAGAAAGTCTTTCATACCAAGCCCTAGGGGCTTGTTTTAAACCATAAAGAGCTTTATCTAATTTAAACACAAAATCCGGATGTGTAGGATCAACAAACCCCGGGGTTGTTCAACATACACCTCCTCTTCAATAAAACCATTTAGAAAAGCACTTTTAACATCCATTTGAAATAATTTAAAATATTTATATGAGGCAAATGCTAGTGTCATTCGTATGGCTTCAAGCCGTGCTACGGGTGCAAAGGTTTCTTCAAAATCGATTCCTTCGATTTGAGTGTAACCTTGGGCAACTAACCTAGCTTTGTTCCTAACAACGTTACCCGATTCATCCAACTTGTTCTTAAAGATCCACTTAGTACCAATTGTTGGTCTATCGTGGGGCCTAGGAATAAGGTGCCAAACTTGGTTGCGCTCAAATTGATTGAGTTCCTCTTGCATGGCTAGCAACCAATATGAATCGGCCTCGGCTTCGAGGACGTTCTTGGGTTCAACATGAGAAATAAATGCATAATGTCCACAAAAATCATGAAGTTTAGAGCAAGTGGTTACCCCTTTTGATACTTCACCTATGACGAGATCCTTGGGATGATGAGGATTGTATCTCCAATCCTTTGGAAGTTGTTGAGTAGGTTCCACTTCATTTGTTTGAATTTCATGTCCTTGAGCCTCTTCTACTTTAGCTTCACTTCCTTCATCATCCTTTGGCTTGTCTCCCATAGTAGGTGTATCCTCCAAGGTCACTTTCTCCAAGTCTTCATCCAAAGCATCTATTTCTACAACATTCTTAACAAACAAGTTAGATTCTTCAAACTTAACATGTATAGATTCCTCAATAGTCAAAGTTGATTTATTGAAGATTCTATAAGCTTTACTAGTATTAGAATAACCCACAAAAATTGCCTCATAAGCTTTAGCATCAAATTTTCCTAAATTATCTTTTGTATTTAAAACAAAACATTTGCATCCAAAAACCTTGAAATATGAAACATTTAGTTTTCTAGAAAAGTAATTTCAAAAGAAGTCTTTGAAGTATTTTTACACAAGAAAACACGATTTGATATATAGCATGATGTATTTACGGCCTCGGCCCACAAATAATGTGGTAGACCATATTCACTTAGCATTGTCCTAGCCATCTCTTGTAAAGTTCGATTTTCCTTTCAACTACTCCATTTTGTTGTGGAGTTCTAGGACAAGAATGTTCATGCTTAATTCCATGTTCTTCACAAAAAGTGGTAAAGGGTAGGTTAATGAATTCACCTCCTCTATCACTTCTTATTCTTAAAATTGAAACATCTTTTTCTTTTTCAACTCTTTTCTTAAAAGATTGGAAATATGAAAGTGCTTGATTTTTGTGTTCAAGAAAGAAAACCCAAGTAAACCGTGAAAAGTCATCAACCAAAACAAACGCAAATCTATTTCCACTTAGACTTTTGGTTTATGTAGGGCCAAATAGATCCATATGAATTAGCTCCAAAGGACGTGATGTCATGATATCCTTAATTGACTTGAAAGAAGACTTAGTTTGTTTCCCAAATTGACATGCGTCACAAACTCGGTCCTTTTCAAAACTCAAACAAGGAATACCTTTTATCATTTCCTTTGTGTTTAACTTAGATATATGGTCAAAAGAAATATGCCCTAATCTTCTATGCCACAACCAAGAGTCGTCATCGAGGGCTTTTAAACAAGTAATATTACAAGACATATTAGACATATCTATCATATAAACATTACTTTCACGAAAACCGAAAACACACAAGTATTAGAAATTCTATCAATTACTTTACAAGCTACATTATTAAAAACTACTTCAAAACCTTTATCACAAAGTTGACTAACACTCAAGAGGTTATGCTTGAGGCCATCAACTAAAACAACATTCTCAATTAAAGGGGATGTGCCGAGTTTTACATTACCAATACCGATGATTTTACCCTTGGCATCATCTCCGAAGGTGACGGTGCCACCTTCATGGTATCTTGATAGGGTTGCAAAGTTGTTGATGTCCCAAGTCATGTGCCTTGAGCAACCACTATCAAGATACCACAATCCTCTAGGTCGTTGGGCCTTGGAGGTACCTACATCATTTAACAAAGTTGTTGACTTTGGTACCCAAATTTTCTTGGGTCCTTGAAAGTTAGTGTTTCGAACCCAAACATTATGATGAGATGCACTTAGTCTATCATAACAAAAATTAGCTAAGTGCCCTTTACGGCCACAATAAGAACATGAATACACTTTACCATACATGAATGCATGATGTGAGCGTGAAGTGTGAGCATATTTTGGGGGTTTGCCATGATGTAAAGGTTGTGTGGTATGAACATGAGCATGAGCATGGTAATTTTTCTTAGGGGCTTGTGTCTTAGGAAACATGGCCTCTATCTTCTTCTTATCAAACTCACAATTTTTTAAAACAATTCCTAATGAGTCTATTCTTTCTTTAAGCATGGTAATCTCATTAGAATTAATTAGTGGGGACTTGCCTTTACAAGAAATCTTATATTTGTCAAAATCTTTTGGGTGGAAACAAGAGTGGAAAGTAATTCATCTTTTTCTTTAGAAAGAGTAAAAACTTGATGATTAAGAGATTCATTTTCCTTTTTCATTTTTAAATACTTTTTCTTAAGAAAATCATAGTTATGTGATAATTCTACAAAAGCTTCTCCTAGTTCATCCATAGAAAGTTCATCATTAGGAGAAGTGGAAGGGGATACCTTGCTTGTGCTTTCATTGGCCATGAAGCACATGTTGGCGGTGTCGATTTCCTCCTCGGATTCGCTCTCGGAATCCCATGTAGCTTTCATTGCCTTCTTCTTGTAGGGCTTCTTGTAAGTGGAAGGCTTTACTTTATCCGGACACTCCGCCACTATGTGTCCCGGCCTTTGACAATTGAAGCAAATAATCTTTCTTTCTTCTTTACCTCCTTGCCATCTCCTTCTCCCTTGAAATTTAGCCTTGTTGTACATCCTCCGGACATTCTTCACAAGAAGTGAGAGCTCTTCGTCATCTTCTTCTTCTTCATCGTCTTCGTCGGAGTGTGTGGATTGACTTTTGAAGGCTATTGTCTTCTTCTTGGAAGGGGCCATTTCTTCCCTTACCTTTCTCTCCATCTCATGGGTTTTGAGGTTCCCAATGAGACTAATTAGCTCCATCTCCTCCTTGTCATTGAGTTCCTTCAAGGTGGTTGCTTTTACTTCCCATGAAGGAGGAAGAGCCCGGATGATCTTTCTTACTCTTTGATCGTTGTCGATAGCATCACCTAGAGAAGAAAGTCCATTAGTGATCTTTGTAAATATTGTAACCATATCATCTATGGTTTCATTTTCTTGCATGCAAAAGTTCTCATATTGGGACCGAAGAAGGTCTATTTTAGCCCTCTTCACTTGTGAGGTCCCTTCATGTGTAACTAGCAAATGTGTCCAAATTTCATATGCGGACTTGCAATGAATAACTCTAACTATATCATCATCATTAAGGGCTTGAAGGAGTGCATAGTGAGCCCTAGCATTGGCATCAAATTCTTTGATCTCTATTTCGGACCAAGTGGATTCATCACCGGGGTGCACTAAAGGTTTGGTCACGGCCTTTGCAACTCGACTACCTAGAGATTGCAAGAAAACGGTCATCTTAACCTTCCATATGGGAAAGTTAAGTCCATCAAACTTAGGGGGTGTCTTAATACCATCGGCCATCTTTACTAAGTGAGAATGAATGAAATGATTAGCAATATTATGATCTTTCTAGGGTTGTTAAGCCAAGAGCCTAGTAACCAAGCTCTGATACCAATTGAAAAACACCTAGAGGGGGGGTGAATAGGTGTTATTGCTAATCTAACAATCTTTTTAAAACTAAGATGGATGAATGATGTAACGATCTCTCAAAACAAGACTAAGAGCCGAATACCCCTGAGAGGTTCTGAACTCCTTCCTCCCAATTCCCCTTGAATGGGTTAGAGGTGCGCAATGCAACCTTGTTGTATGAGAATTGATCGAACAAAGGATGAATAATATGCAATGATTAGATGCACACAAGATATCACAAGTATTACAAACTTGAAGTAATAGCACAAGGAAAGAAACAAGATCACAAGCAAGTAATTAAAAGCAATAGAGTGCAATAGAAATTAAAAGCAAAATAGAGAGCAAGAGCAAAAGACAATCGCAAACACAAGTATTTGTTTCGAGGTTCGAGCCACCGCTCTACTCCCCGCCTTCACCTCCGTGAAGGGTTTCCACTATCCACCGAGGACGATTACAACGGTCTACCGAAGACCCGAGCACCGAGCTCCACCAAGTACAATAACCTCTACCGAAGAGGTGTCTCTACAAGAACAAGAAGATCACAAGAACAAGAGTGATCACAACAAGATCACCAAACTCTTTTACAACACTCTCACTCTTTTTACAACTTCACTATAGAATGAGTAAGAGATTTTTGGCTCTATGAAGTGTAGTGAGAAAAACTCAGTTGTAGAGATGATTTTTGCAAGGGAACACAACTGAAAACTAGCTCAAGAAAGAGTTGGAAATGGAGAGCTTAAACACTTTTCTTTTCTCTTTGAAACTTTGAAAACTTGAGGATTTTTCTTGGTGTTTGGCAAGAAACTCTTCTCCACTATTTATAGGGAGAGAAATAAGTTAAAAACAATTTATTTTGACCTTATTTTCTCTGAAAAAGTTTTGAAAACCCTGAAAAAGTCTGCCAAAAAACGGTCCAAAAACAGATTTCAGAATTGCACAAAAGAGGAAAGAGCCGTTGGGCTTTTGCAGCCCGGTCGACCGCCAGCTCAGCTGGCAAAGAGCCGTTGGCTCGGGTCTTCTGGCGGTCGACCGGGGCGGTCGACCCAGAAAACCCGAGAGAAACTGCTTACAGTCGGTCGACCGGGGCGGTCGACCGACAGACGTGCACAAATGTGCATATCCTGGCACTGGCGCCGGTCGACCGGGCCGGTCGGCCGGTCTGCCTGAAACAGGAAAATCAGTATTTTTTCTGACTTAGAAAACTTTGTAAAACAGTTTTGGGTTTGAACAAACTTAAGTAACATGCTAGTAGGAGTATATAAACATGATCTAAACATGATATTTATTTTGTAAAACTTAGGGTCATGTAAATATGAAACCAAATTTAAAACATGTAAACTTAAATACAAGACTCACATTTTAACAAAACCAAATTGTGTATGTGTATCCTAGAGCCAATATCCAACACTCAAACTTTAACATTCTATACTTACAATGACTTTAAAGACTCCAAGTTCTTCAAGAGGGCTTTCACCATATGATCTTCAAAACTTGATTCTTGAGCTCAAATTGAGTTGACTTGAGTCCAAAGCACCTTCCTTTAGGGAAGAATCCTTCTAGTTGAGTTAGAATCCTGAAACACACTTAACCAATAAATAATATTAGTACAAATAACTAATATGTTTTGTAATCATCAAAACACACTAAACAAGGGTGATTGTAACCTTGGGCCAACACACCACTCATTCACTTCATGTTTTATTTTTTCTTTCCATCTCCTACAGTTTTCACACACTTCTTTCTTTCTTGTATTTCATTGAAACAAAGAAGGAGTATCATAAAAAACAAAGAAAAAATTGGACAAAGCTTTTATCGCTCCCCTCCTTCTGGATACGACTCGTTTTGCCACTTGGCTAGAACGAAAAGGTTAAAAGGGCATAACCACATTCTCTAAAGGATATAACTCACATCAACTCTGAAATCACAATTTTTAGTGCACGCTCCTGCATTCGAACAAATTTTTGGCGTCGTTGCCGGAGTGGGTAACAGTTTTGGCGTTATTTTTTTGATCTGAACATTTCCTTCTCTGTTTCAGGTTACAGGTGCTGGAAACAAGAAAATAGCAGCTGCATTGACCTATAAGTGGTCTTGGGCTTCTGCTCTAGAAAGCAGAGACCAAGTACCCTTAAACTTGCCGCGCAAATGCGACTTTTGCCTCATTTCTGTGGAAAGATTGAGTTGACTACTGACAGATTTTTTTTTTACAGGGTTGCTTGCTTTGCAAAAATTAGCTATCTGCATTTATTATTTTACTTATATGCCACACCCTTATTGCTGCTAATAAACAAACAGTAAAACACTTGTTGAAAGTTAAAAATTGGTTTAGACATTTGCATCTTAGGGCATGTGTCTTTATGATTCCTTTACTTTATTGTTGAAGAGTTCTGGAGCAATGTACGTGAGCATTGCATATAAAATAGGACCAACTCTTTGACTGATTTATCCACTTTGAGTGAATCTTGTTCGATATATTATCTACACTTGCATAAATGAATCTTAAGGGCAACAACCAAATAAGCAAGATAAGGTGGGGATTTTATTACCCTTTCTTAACCCAAAAATAACTTTTCAACTACTCACAATCCCAAGCCTAATCTAAAAATTGATAGACATTAGCCCCTAGGGACATCTGAACTCATTAGGAGATTAGACGAGGGTAGAACTTGTAAGAATCATACTCATGTGAAATCACTGTTTAAGGTTGGGGATTAAGAGGTTAAACCTCCAGATACAGTGGTTTGATATAATTAAGACCTGTTGCTTACGCACGGATACCTCCCACCGTATTTTGCCCATACCTGGCTGATTAGCTTATGGTCGGATTCATACAACAAGCTCGCCCGAGAAATCGCCCAGTTAGGAGTCGTCTAGGTCTATGTATCATAGACTAGGCTTGGAGATTGACATTGTTTGTGTTGTGCATGCAAGAGTGGTCCAGGGATTCAATTTCATCAAGGTTAGTTAGGAACACTCCACTTGCACCTACACCGCCTTCTAAGTTTACTCTAATCATGGCCAACCATATGTCACTTCAGGATAAGTTTTACCCAATTAGAACATCATTTTCCTCCTGCTTTCAATTATCAGAGATCAATGGTAACAATTTTGAGCTGAAACCCCAATTTGTAAACGCCCTTCCTTGATTTCATGGCATGGAGTCTGAGGATGCATATTTCTTCATTCGGGAGTTTGAAGAAGTATGTTTGATGATGCGGATTCCCCAGCTGGGGGAAGACGCCGTAAATTGAAATTCATTCCCTTTGCTCTTATGGATACAGCCAAGAAGTGGCTATATAGCTTACCTGTCGATACGATTTCATCTTGGGACGATTTCGTTAAGATTTTTCTTAAAAAAATTCTACCCAATTCATAAGACTGCCCTCATCAAGAAAAATATAATGCATTTTAGACACGAGACTAATGAACCATTCTGGAAATATTTTGAATGCTTTAAGGATCTACTACCCAGTGCTCTCAATATGGAATAGAGAAATGGCGGCAGTGCCAGATTCTCTATGATGGTCTTGACTACCAAACAAAAATGCTCCTTAAGACTATCTATCATGGAGAATTGTTAAAGAAGGACGAGGATTAGGGTTGGGATTTATTCGAAGCCTTAGCCGAAAAATAATTCAGTGGGAATCTTGTTCTAATAAGACCAACCCAACAACATCTTGAACCGTTCTGCATTCCATAGAGTCGTCCATAGCTGCAGAAGCCAAAATTTCACAATTGATGAAGAGAATAGAACTTTTAGAAGCTAGGGAACAGAATACGGTGAACTAGATCAACCCACCCCAAATGTCAAGTCTGAGTTGTACATACTGTCATGCCTTGACCCACATCTTTTAAGAGTGTCATGTCTATTAAGCTCAACAGATGCTACCTGATAACATTAATGTAGCTTTCACTAGACAAACTACAAACCCTACTCCAAGATTTAAAATCCGGGATGGAGGAATCATCCTAACTTTTCGTGGAGTCAGTCTGGTCCTGAGCAACCGGGACAAAACTTTCCCAGCCAATCACTGGTCAGAGTTATCAACCCAGTTTCCAACCAAATTTCCAGCATAACTTTCAGCCCAATTACCAACATTAACCTCATCAAGAAAAAAGTTGTCAAATTTGGAGAAAGCCTTGGAAATCCTGTCTAAAATACAAGCTTCAAGTACCAGGCTATTAATAGGCTAGAAGTTCAAATTAGTCAACTTGCAAATTCTCTAAACGAAAGACAAAAAGGATCATTACTGAGCCAGCCTTTGCCTAATCCGAAGAACTCCTTTCCAATTCATGAAGCTGAAGACATTACACCGAAACAATGCAATAATGTTCACACTTTATGGTCTAGAAAGCAAGTAGACAAACAGGTTTCCAATCCTTAAGTATCCAAACCTCCAATGTCCATCCAACAAAAGTCTATTTCATCTGACCCATCATCATCAAGTTTACAACCATCCACATCGAGGTCTAAAGAAAAAGAGAAATCAGCTGAGCACACACATAAGCCTATTGCACCATTCCCGAATAGACTAACAAATACTAAATCAAATGCTCAAATGGAAATGATCCGAAAGATGTTCAATCAAGTGCAAATAAATGTGTCACTTCTTGATGTAATCCAACAAGTGCCGACTTATATCAAATTCTTAAAAGACATGTTCCCCAAGAAGAGAAAAGCAAATGTTCCCAAAATGGTCTTCCTTGTCTAAAATTAGCAAGTTTTCATTTCAATGAAATTGAACTTGAACATGAGTGTGAATCCGATCTTTAATTTTGTGATTCAGTTTTAAATTTCAAATCAATGTTGACTCTAGTATCCCTACCCAATTTAGACCCATTTCCCAAGCCAAAATTGATTCTTGTACTCATAGATTTTGAAATTGAACCACCTATTTGGAAAGTCATATTCCACTGATGGGAAAAGAATGTGAATTTCAATTCTTTAATTTGGACACAACTCTTGAACCAAAATTGACTCTCAAACTCAAAGTTGATTTTCCCGAGTTAGCATTGGTTCCCAAACTTTTCATTTCAGAGCTCAAATCATCCATTCAACAAAATCATATTCTACTATTGGACATAGGTATAGACCATAATGACTTCGAGATGATATTCCAAGATTGGTCATATAAAGGGGACAATTTTCATGATAGGATCTTGTATGATCCTATTCATATTAGGGATTGTAAAAATATAAATAAAAAAGTGGTCATAAAAGGTGGGTTCCTTGATAATCCACAATATTTAGAGTGGGTAGTAACGCTTGGCCCAATCTGACCATCACCAGAACCACTACCTTGAGGTAAAATGTTTACTTCCCTTTCTTCTTTTTCATGCATATGTGCATTCAGCCATACATTGGGGATAACGCATGAGATAGGTATGGGGGAGGGTTCTAAAATAACATAGGTTTTCTTTTATTTATAACAAATAAAAAAGTTTAACATTTTCTTTGCTTTTAAAACTTTTGAAAAGAGAAACAATATTTTGATCTATTTTTGTAAGAAATTAAGATAATTTTAAGGAATAAGAGAAATATAATTAGAATTTCTTATACTTAGTCAAAATAAGATTATTTTTTGATTTCTAAGTTAGGACGAAAAATTAGAAAAATAATTTAGTCTTGATTTTTATCTTCATGAATATACATACTTTATACACTTACATACTTAGGGTTCAAAACAAAGATTCTTATGCCTTATATAAAAAAAAAGAAAAAAAGAGAAAAAGAAATATATATATATATCTCAAAAATTCTCTGATTAAGTTAGTCATTTGTGCCTCATAAAGTATAAGTATTCACGTCTAAAAAGGGTCCACATAATTAATAAAATACTTAAGTTTTATGGCCTTATTTGCTCGAGTCCTTAAGTCTTTGGGGTGTTTTCTCACCCGGTGCCCTAAGACGGTCTGTTTTAGGAGTCACCGACTAAAAGCTCGTTACATGGGTAGATTAGAAAGCCTAATAGCACTAAGAGATAGTACCACCAAAAAATTATAAAAATAAGGCATAAGAGTTAGAGTTGAAGAACCCCGAGTTAAAATTTCACGATCATAAAGGTACATATGACTTAGAATAAAATAATAAACTAGATGAAAAATACAGTTTGACTCCTTACCTTGATTGATAACAAGTTTTTAAATAAAGACTAAGTTTAAAAATGAAAAGTTTGATTTTTCTATAACTTATAGATTACTTGAATTTTTCCAAAAATTTTTTAAATATTCTCTCTTTCAAAATGCGTTTTCAAAATGCTAACACTTTATTTCTCTTTCTTTATGAATTTGTAGGTGTAATTCACTGAAAACTCACGCGAGACAAAACTCGTCCTCTAAGGGAAACCTAGAAATTTAACGGCTTGTTGCACGTGTTAAGTGTAATCGTGATTCCTACGAAAGTGGATAACTAATTTAGTTTTGTCATTTTGTTTTATTCGAGAATGAGCAAAAGATAGGTGTGGGAGTTAATTGTATGCGTAAATTATATATTTAGTGTCACATGTGTCACATTTTCACTTTTATTTTGTAATAAAACTGATATTTAATTCATTTTAATGTCTAATGGTATGCAGGGTAATTAATGAAAAAAGAGTAGAAATGGACAAGTTTATCTAATTAAATCTGGAGTTTTAAAAGCTGAAACAAATCAATGAAAATCTACTCAAATTCAGAAGTTTATAAGTAATTCTATCCAAACACTGGAGCAAATCAGAAAAGATAACACCAGATAAAATCAGTTAAAACTGGATTTTTGAATATTCATTTGGTTAACATGAAGATCAACGAACATAATCCCAAATCCAGAAGTCCATATGCAAATCTTATCAGAAAACATGGGATAAAAGAGAGGATATTATCAAATTTATTTCATTTAAATCAGATTTATTTGGATTTATTATCCTTACTTGAGAAATCAATGAAGATAATCACAAATGCAGAAGTCCAGAGATGAATTTATTAGTATACGAAGGGATAATAAGAGTAAGGATATTGGTTATTGGGATAGTGATTTGAGCTCATCTCTTTACCACCCTTTGGCACTCTTTTTATCTTACTATAATTTTTGAAGACAAATAGGCACCACTCAAGCAGAGTTAGACTTTAGGATAGGTTTTTACTCTAGTTTAGTTTAGGGTTTTATTTTCTTTTAATGTAATTTTCAGATTTATTTATGTACCTCACAGGAGAGAACAGTTTCATGAGAGAATGAGAGTGAAGTCTATACCGAGAGTGATACCAATTTAAGTTGTACTTCTTTTCTTTCATTGTTACTTCATTTAATAAAAAGTTACATGTTTTATGTTTTTCCTCTTCTTTCTACTTTTCTTATTTTGTTTTTGATGATAATCCAAGTTTTGTCAAATAGCATCGATATTGTCTTGTCTTTGCGAGTGCCCCCAATAGCTCATGACAATGGATTCCTCCCCAAAGTTCATATCGTTTCATACTTTCTCGAGATAGTCTTGATGATGTAATGTGGACGGATAGATTATATCCTATTGGTTATGTGCGGATTGCCTCTAACTCTAGGTAAACGTGCTGATGATCCAAGGTAAGTTATCGTCCAAAAGAGGTAAGTAAGTATTTTTAGGATTTTTTTCTTTCATTTCATTAGTTTAGATCACTCTCACTTCAAAAACACTTTCTCTTTTCTTTACTCTTTTTACTTCTTTCTTTAACTTAGTTTGCCTTTTACAAAATCATCATCTTCTATAATCTTTCAATTTCTCTGAATTGACATAGCATTTACTTTTTTTTCTTTGTAAAAACATAGAAAAACTTTTAACCAGTTTAAATAACCTAAAAGAGAACTTACAACAGGCTTTCATCGTAAATCCCTCCTTATGAATCACGACCCGTATAGCCACTTGTTATAGCGATAAAATTGAGAACTTTGCGCACTTCTATTCTTCATTTCTAAACTCTGTATTTTTGTACACAAGTTTACCTCAATCATCTTATTTATGACCCTCTTTGTTAAGATCCACTAGAATGAATTCTAACTCATTGACCTTGATGTTATTATTATTCTCCATCCTCTTACACCAGAACACGGGAACACGAAAATGGTGTAATCTAACTCTCATATTCCTCGATTACCTCATAGTATGACATATTTGTGAATACAGATTTGTTGTCTTTGGCGCTAGAAATATGCATTGATTCAGCCACTAAGGTCACCCCACTGTTTTGTATAATACAATTGTTATCATGTCCTTTTGCGTAAAAATAATAACCATTTGTACAATACCCACGGTAAGACAGGATATCCGAGCGAGCCTATGCACAACCATCTCAAATTTTTAGAAATACAATTTGATTTAATTGTCAACTAACCATCAAGTCGATTTCGAAACCACTTAATGAACAATTTATTATGTTCATCTATTATTTATTTCTCCTTACTTAATTTAGTTGGATTGGTGCATCTTATATAGTCTATATGATCATTTATGTAAGACTGTACTTTATCAGTGTTATTCAAGGCATATCTATATGCTTGACACAATAAGTCTTTACTGATAATGACCATAATTTGTCTAATTTTATCAAAACTATCTGTTAACAACCTTAGTACAAACCCTTTTAGGAAGTCTTATAGCTTCAACAGTTGATAAGTATTCATTACAAAATTCAGTTGCCTCATCATATGTGTAACATTCAACAATGCAACCTTCGGAATGATTTTGGTTTCACATACTGATTGTACACTTCAAGTCAAGATAAATTACTGCAACGGATCCAAGGTAAGCAAGCATCTAAAAGGTAAGTGAATTTTAGTTCTTTTTCTTTACTTTAATTTCTTAGAATAGAAACACCTTTTAAAACCACTCTTTCTTTATCATATTAATTCTTTCTTATTTAACCTAGTTTTTTCTTTCTTTAAAATAACAACACCACAATCTCTTCTTCCATCTTCTCCTCTTCTAATGTAACACTTTTTTCTTTTCCTTCCTAAAACAAAGAAGAACGTTTTAATCTATTTTTTTAAACTTGAAAAGAAACTTACTTAACCGCTTCCATCGCTGTCCCTCCTTGTGGTCGTATAGCCACTTGCAATAGCGGTAGTACTGAGCACCTAGTACTATCTATTATCAATTTCTAAACTTTTACTTTTCTGTGCAGATTCAGCCTCAATCAAATTTTGGCACTGTTGCCGGGGAGCGACGGTAAGTTTTTTTTTAAAGTTTACTAATGGTTATTTTTTCTTCTCTGTTTTAGTGTGCAGGGACAACATTCAGAAAATTTAAAGCTGCATAAGAATCCTCATTGTTCTATGACCCTATTCTAAAAAACAAGGCACAGAACTCAATAGCCGTGTCGCGCAAACGTAGCATATGCCGCGCAAACGATGCATTTTTAATGACTACTGACCTGTTTTTTTTTTTTTTTTTTGCAGGTCGTACAGAATTGCAAACTAAGTTAAATTATGTAGTTAGTTTTTCTTGATACATGTTTGTGCACACTGTATTCACTCAATAGTAACCTATATTTGTAATTGCTTAAAAAATAGTTAGACTTTGCATCCAGGTATTTGCTTAATTAATTTACATTTTACATTACTGTTGAAGAGTGCTAGAGCCAAGCTATGTGTTGCATAACATTTAGTATAGGAAACAATCTTATTTGATCACCTTGAGTGTTACTTTTTGCTAAATATCTACACATTTGCAAAAAAATGATTAAGGGCATATCTTTAAACAAGATAAGTTGGGGAAGTCATTACCCTCTCTTAGCCCGAAAATCATCTCCTCACTCACTAACTCAGCCTAGCTAAAACTGAGTAGAAGCCACCCTAGGGACATCTCGGACTCATTAGGAGATTGATCTAAGGGGGAAGTTGTAAGAGTTTGATTCAAGCCAAATCGATATCAAAGGTGGGGATTGAGAGGCGAAACCTCGAAGAACAGTGATTTGGCATAATTAGGCCCATTGGTTAGGCACGGATACCTCCTACTGGCCTTGCCCCTATCTGGCCGATTAACTTGTGATCAGATTACTGCAATATACCTTCCGTAGACAGTCTAACCAGTTAGGAGTCATCTAGGTCTAAGGTCTACCCTAACATAGGCTAGTTTTTTCTTTCTTTTATTATTTATTTGTTTTTTTTTTGTTTTTGTCAGTTGTGTAAAATGGATTATGACAACAATCTTTTCAATTTTAATAGTAATCCACATTACACCTCCATCTCTTTTTCGGATAACACCAACCCCGCATTTCATAACTTTAACTAACTATGTATGTTGGATTGATTTTATCCCAATAAGTATATGTCCCAATCCCAGTATTATGAATAAGATTGGAATGATCATCATCACTCTTCACCGAGTCAGTGGGGATACAATGCCTCTGAGCCATATTATCAACCACATTTCCAACAATCATGTTCATATACTCTTTTTTTCTGATCAACCTATAGAAGAAGAATTTGACATTAAAAGGAGTGAGATAGCCATACTTGAGACTTGCAATCTTGAAACTCAACAGACTCAAGTATCACAAAAAATTCCCAAATCTAAGACCCTTACTCTATTTTTCAAGTCCCACCACAACAAGAAGAACCATGTGACTTTAAATATTGTACAGAATACATGATTCAAGGCCAAAATTGTTTTACCCAGTCCATCAATAGGCTAAAGAAAGAATTAATCAATTGAAAAACATGTATATGAATGAGGAAACTCTCCCTACCTAATCTTTGACTATTCCAGATTTTTCTAGCTATATTGATAGAGACCAAGATTCATGGTGCCTTAGAAACTTCAACCAAGATTTAATTTCATCACACCATCTTGAACTTGACTAATACCAAACCATTGACAAATTGGCAAGTTTTCATTTCAATGAAATTGAACTTAAACATGAATGTGAACTTGATCCTCAATTTTGTGATTCAGTTTCAAATTTTGAATCATTGTTAACTCTGGTATCCTTATTCTATTTGGACCCAATTCTCGAGTCAACACTAATTCCCGTACCTATAAATTTAGAACATGAACCACCTATTTTGGATAGTCATATTCATTGTTGGGAAAAGAATGTGAATATCAATTTTTTAATTTGGACTTAACTCTTGAACCAAAATCGACTCTTGAACAAAACTTGATTTGAGTCATTTACCCGAGTCAGTGTTGGTTCTTGTTCCTTTTATTCCAGAACACAAATCATGCATTCCACAAAATTACATTCCTTTGTTGGACCTAGGTATAGACCATAATGACTCCGTGATGATGTCTTAAGATTGGTCATATAACGGGGATAAATTTAATGTTAGGATCCTGCATGATCATATTCATATTGGGATTTGTAAATATGTAAATAGAAAAGAGGTTATAAAAGATGAGTTTCATGAACCACCACATTATCTAGATTGAGCATCAACGCTTGGCCCAATCTGACCACCACCGGAACTACCACCTTAAGGTAACTTTTTCCCTTCCTTTTCTTTTTTTCATGCATTTATGCATTCATTAATACATTGATGACAATGCATGAGAGAGGCATGAGGGAAGGTTCTAACATAACATAGGTTTTCTTTAAAATAAATATATATATAATATTTTCTTTTCTTTTAAAAACTTTTGAAAAGAGAAACAATTTTGACTTATTTTTTGTAAGAAATAAAGTTAATTTTAAGGAATAAGAGAATCATAATTAAGATTTCTTATACTTGGTCAATATAAGATTATTTGTTTGATTTCTAGGTTAGGAAAAAATTTAAAAAGTAATTTATTCTTGATTTTTACCTTGATGAAATATGCATACTTTATACATGTAAACACTTAGGGTTCTAAAACAAAATTCTTATGGCTTAATATATATATTAAAAATCCTCTGATTAAGATGTGTATTTGTGCCTCAAAAAGCATAAGTATTCATGCATATAAGTGGTCCATGATTAATAAAAACTCTTAGTTTTGTGGTCTTATTTGCTCGAATCCTTAAGTCTTGGGGGGCTTTCTCACCTGGTGCCCTAAAACTGTCCAATTTAGGAGTCACCGACCTAAACTTCATTACATGGGCGAACTAGAATGCTAATAGAACTAAGGAATATTACCACCAAAATGTAAAAAATAAGGCATAAGAGTTAGAGTTGAAGAATTCCGAGTCAAATACTCATGGTCATAAGGTGCATATGACTTAGGATAAAATAATAGATTAGATAAGAAAAATAGTTTCAATCCTTACCTTGATTGATAACAATTGAAAAGAGACTAAATTTAGAAATGAATAGTTTTGTATTCCTATAACTTATAGATTAATTAAATTTTTGCAAAAATTCTTCAAATATTCTCTTTCAAAATGCGTTTTCAAAATACTAATACTTTATTTTTCTTTCTTTATAGATTTTGTGGGAGTAATTAACTGAAAATCCTTACGAGATAAAACTCATTCTCTAGGGGTAACCTAGAGGTTTAAAGACTTGTTGCATATGCTTAATGCAATCACGTGACCTGTGAAAGTAGTCTAATAAAGTCTTAGATTTAGTTTTCTTGTTTGCTTGAGGACGAGCAAAAGATAGGTGCGGGGGTGTGATCGTACACGCTTATTGTATATCTAGTAATTACATTCCTATATTTATCTTGTAAAAAAACTTGCTAATTACCGTGTCTTAATGTCTTAATTTTACAGGTTTATCTTAATGAAAGGAGAGAAAATTGTACCAAATAATACCAATTAAAATCAGATTTAACTGGATCTATTTGATTAGTTGAAGATAGTCCCAATCCAATTCAGTTAAATCGTATTTCTAGAGATCTATTCGGTTAAATGAAGAATCAATAAGATCAGATTGAAATCAGAGCTCAAACGAAGATCTATCAATGATAAAAGAGTATCAGAGCAGGGAAGACCACACCCCTCAGATCTGGCCGTTTGGTTAGATCCTATCTGCGGATCCATGGCTTTGTTATAACAGCTGGGGGGAGCATATGCTCCCCCTATCTTCTTATGCTCTCACTCTCTCCATTTTATCTATAAATACTGACATTTACAAAAGCAAATGGGAACCGTTGAGCAGAAAGTTTAGACTGGTTTTTATTTCTAGTTTTTAACTTGTTGGCCCAAAGGCCCATTGCTCTAGTTTTGATGATGATTAACTTATTTAGTTATAGTACTAATAATCTTGTGTTATTAAGTTTCAGATATTAAGTAAGATCTTAGTTTGGTAAATAGCTTCAACAAAAGAATCATAGTCAAGTTTTGAAGCTAGCACGTGAGCTCATGCTTAAAGATAATACACAAGACGAAGTCTAGCTCGATAAAATCAAGTTTGAATCAAGTCAAGATGAAGAAGAAGATTTATTCTAAAAGAAGATTTGAGTTAAGAATTTGTAAGTTTAAAATTTATATAAATGATAGATTAGTTTTGATTGTTCAAGCTTATGCGCACACAAAAGTTTTTGGTTTCTATTTAACAAGTATACATTTTTGGTTTCATAAATAGATTTCATCATAAACAAATTTACATTGGTTTATGTATGTATTAGATTTCATTCATATATATATTTATACTTCAAATGTGTTGAAGAAACTTATTTTGATAAGTAGAATTTATGAGTTTAAGTTTTGTACTTATCAAAATTGGATTCTCGATTAGAAGTTTGATTTTTGAAAAAATACGATTTTAATTTTAAGATTAAGTTTTTATATCTCAAAAATAAGTTCATATATTTGTAATATGTGGTAATTCATACTTGTGCTCATATGCATTTACAAGAACTCATTTTTGTGAAATTTATAAACATTAATTTGAATTTTTTATAAAGAGTTTACTTTAAATGTTTTAATAGTTTATTTTAAAAATATGTTTAAAATCTTAAAAAGAAAATTAATTAGTTGAAATATATGTTAGTTTTTATTTACATATGTTATTGATTAATTTTAGAATTTTTATAGATTTTTATTTATAGGTTTAAAGAGGTTTTAAAATCTATTTAAAAACAAAAAGAAAAAAAAACTTTGGCCTGAACTAACACAGGGCTAATATGCCCTGGGCCCGGTTGACCGACCACAACCGGGATTTCCAGCGAGCAAATGCTCTCTGGTGCCCCTGCGAGCTTTGGCCTGCAACGGCTAGTAGCCGTTGGGGCCAACAGTAATTAGCATTAGAATTTTTTTTTTTCGTTTTTATCTAGCAGCCCAAACGGCTACTGTTTGAGGACATTTTGGTAATTTAATTTTTCATTTCATTCTTGTTTTGTTTGCCTGAAGCCAATAGCCACTTGGTGGAATATTTGTAATAATTATTTCTTTTTGTTTGTCATTTATTTTTAAGCCTATATATAGAGCTTGGTTTGTATTTAACACAAGATTTCTTCCACAAGATTTTATAGAAAAATATTTCTAGCTATTAGAAAGTCTTCAACAAAATTTATAGAGAAAATATTTTTCATCCTTAAGAGGGCTTTTTCCTAGAATTTCAAGAGCTATTTTCCTATTTAAAAAAATTTTCAAGAGCCTATTTTTTTTTATCTTCAACAGAGTTTTCCTAACAAGTTTTTAGAGTTTCATTTACATATCAAAAGAGAGTTTTCAAAAGTACTTCTCTAGAGTTTTAAAAAGGATTTTCTTGATCTTTCCACTCTCAAATTTGTCAAGTTTTCTCACACAAGTTTGAACCTCTCATTGCTAAATTACTGAAGAGGTAAGTGAATTTTAATTCTTTCTCTTTATTTTAATTTCTTAGAATAGAAACATTTTTTAAGACCACTCTTTCTTTATCATTAATTCTTTCTCATTTAACTTAGTTTTTCCTTTCTTTTAAAACAAGAACACAATCTCTTCTTTCATCTTCTCCTCTTCTAACTTAACATTTTTTCTTTTTCTTTATAAAATAAATAAGAATGTTTTAACCTGTTTTTATAAACTTAAAAAGAAACTAACTTAACCGCTTTCATCGCACTCCCTCCTTGTAGATCACGACCCGTATAGCCACTTACTATAGTGGTCGTATTGAGTAACCTAGAACTGTGTATTATCAATTCCTAAACTTCTACTTTTTTGTGCAGGTCCTTTTAATATTTTCATGTATCGCTCAAATGAATACAATCACCTTAAGAAGGCCAGACCACATAGTCTAATCTCTATGATCAAATGAACCATTAGATGCACCATGATATCAAAAAATAAGGTGAAAAATATATCTCAAGCTGACAGAGTGTAACCATAACATCCTTCTGCAACACTTTCAGTTTTGTTAGATCAATTACCTTGCTATATATTGCATTGAAGAAAAATAAAGTCGAGTATTATATGATAGACATGTTGTGGCAAAATAGAACGTATAGTTACAGGTAGCAACTGTATCAATGCATGACAATTATGAGATTTCAAGCCAACTAGCTTTAGATCTTTCATTGAAACGAGACTTTGAATATTTGATGAGTAACCACTTGACACCTTAATCCCAGAAAGACACTGACATAGGTCTATCTCTCCTTTCTAGACAAAATATGACATGCTGACAATAATATATATTTTGTCCCTTCTTCTCTGGTGCCAACTGCTTGCGTATACCCGTTTTAACCTTTCTAGTTTTAACTCCATCCTTAATCTTATCGGGTATATTGAGTAATATGACAATAATACTATCACATACATTCTTTTCAATATGCATGAAATCAAAGCAATATCTCATAAACAAAAATTTAATTAGGGGAGATCAAAAATAATTGACCTCTTCTTCCATACATTCTTTTCAACTATAATTTTCTTCTTTTTACCATAACTTACTCTGAGATGGTTCACCCGTTGATATACCTCTTCACCAGTCATTGTCTTTAGAGCTTTTTCTTCTTCTATAGATCTATTAAAAGTTTCTCAAAGCCTCAGATAATAATGGGACTTAGGCAAGAATCTCTGAGAACCAAGGTGTGCGGTTTTTCTACCATGCTTTAATTGGAGAGAAAATGTGCCTTCTTTACAAACAGGACATGCCTTGTATCCTTTCACACTAAATCTCACAAGTTTTTATGTGCTAAAAAGTCATTGATTGTCCAAAACAATATAGCTCGGAGCTTGAAATTTTCTTGATGATATGCATCGAATACTTCAAACACTTTCTTCCCACATTATCTTTAAATTTTCAACAAGAGGCACCATATAAATATTTTTATATCATTTATCGGCTATCTAGGATCGAATATTAGCAATAACAATATTATAAACTTGCGCTTCATGCATAACTAGAGAGAGATTATAAACAGTCAAAACAATTAGCCAAATACTGTGTGTGCTGCTGCTCATGTTACCATGTGGGTTCATTTCATCAGATGAAAAATCTAGTCGAAGATTTCTTGCGTCACACCCAAAATCGAGAAACTCAAATCAATCATATTCTATTATGGATTATCAGCCAGATATCGAAGCATATTATCAGAAATCCCCTCGTCTGAATGTCACATCAAACTCTTTGCATGTTATGCATCCCTAAACATGCTTTTAAATCTAAGTATTATCGAAAATTATCATAATATCTTTGCTGAAATTTTATTCTTATATTTCTTATACCGATCAACTTCACAAACCGGACATCTCTCCAAACTGTCATAATTATTTCTGTATAAAATACAATCATTAGGACATGCGTGTCTTCTCCCGTAATTCATACTCATAAAGCACAAGATCTTCTCGGCATCGTATGTATGATCCGAAAGTTCATTAGTCTCAGAAAGCATATCTTTTAAAAGATTGAGTAAGACCGTAAAACTCTTATCACTCCACTCATTTTCTGGTTTTAAACCATACAACCTAAACACTGTAGATAATTTAGTGAATTTAGAACAGCCAACATATAATGGTTTTTCTGCATCATCTTTCAAACTCTTGATTAAGTGTGGGCAATCTGTAAAGTGATCTTCTACATCATGAATCATATCTTCTAATTTTTCATCCTCACCTCACATCTTCTATCATCTGAATTAATCGGTGTATCTCTCGTACTCTCATCATATCATATCCATCTTATATAACCTTTGTCAATCCCATTAACGAATAAATGGTCTCTTAATACTTCAATTGTAACATTCTCAAGGTAAGCACATCTTATGCACGGACACTTAATACGATTAGAATTGTTGACATGCTTAACAAAAAACTTAATAAACTCCTCCACACTATCTCAATATTCGGTACTTAAACTATTAACATCCATCCATTTCTAATCCACGTTTACCTAGTCTAGACATCAAAAATAATATAATGAATTAATAACACCATATATCATATAAATAGTAAATTTACTTTACCACTGCTACACACACGCATACACATCAAGCATAAACACCACCACCATCACCACACACACACGACACATCAAGCATAACACACACGTACACATACAAGCATGACACACCACCACTATCACACACACGCGCGCACTCACATCAAGCATGACACACCCCACCACCACCTCCACCACACACACGCACATCAAGCACACACAATCACCACCAGCACATACACACACCCCCCACAACACACACACACACACACACACACACACACACACACACTACCACACATACACACACAACACATCAAGCATAACACACACGCGCGCGCATACCAAGCATGGCACACCACCACCACAGCACCACCATCACACACGTGTGCACACGCATATCAAGTATGGCACATCCCACCTCCACCATCACCACACGCATATGCACATCAAGCACGCACAATCACCATCACACACGCACCCCATCACCATCACACAACACACACACGCCCCCCCACCCCCCCCCCCCCAATCAAGCATAACCACATGCACGCGCGCACACCAAGAATGGCACACCACCACCTCACACACATACACGTACATCAAGCATGACACACCCCATCACCACCACCACCACACACATGTCAAGCACACATACCCACCTCCACCACCACCACCACCACCCCTACACACAAGCATGATACGCACATCAAGCATGGCACACACACCTCCAATACACACACACATCAAGCATAATACCCACGCACAAATATTAAGCATGACACACCACCACTACACACACATATCAAGAAGACACAACCCCACCACCATACACATACACACACATCAAGTACACTCAACCACCACCACCACCACCACCATATATACACACAAACACCAGACCACCACACACACTTACACGCACATCATCACCACCAACACAACCACACACACAAACACCCCACCGCTATCACCACCATCATATGCACATCAAGCACACACACAATACACACACCCCACCATTAATACTATCACCAATACAACACAACCACACACGGAAACACCCCACCATCACCACCACAACACACAAAAATAAAAAATAAATATAAAATTAACCCAAATCCCCTATGCAAAAATAGAAACATAAATATTGCAAAAATTTTAAATTATTCTACTGCAATCAAAACTAATCAAGAAATTAACCCAAATCCCTTATAGGGACAAATCAACAGAGAGAGAGAGAGAGAGAGAGAGAGATTATCTTCAACAAGAAAATCCCTATTAACAACTTCGATCGCGATCGAGAATAGATCTGTCACAACGCAAGCAGAGAGTGATCTAAGAACAGGAGTAGATCAATGGGGAGAAGGAAAGAAATTAATTTTATTAAGGAGAAATAAAAAACTTACCCTTGAGGGAACAAACCGTGGAGATCCTCGAGAGGTTGCTCGTGATAGAGGGCTTGAGGGGATTAGAGCACGCGGAGGATGACAGACGAGAGAGGCTAGAGAGAGTGAGAGAGAAATATGAGAGAGGCGATGAGTTAGACGAGAGAGGCGAGAGAGGGGCTCGAGGGAGAGGCGAGAGAGAGTTACGGTTAGGACAAGGGGCAGTCGTGGGTGCGCATTTCAAAATAACTTTTAACGTTGGTTCATTCAAGAACCAACATTAAATATTAGGATTCCATGTTGGTTCTAAACAGAACCGACGTGGATTCTTTTACTTTCTTGTGGGCGCATTTCAAAATAACTTTGCACATCGGTTCGTTAAAGAACTGACGTTAAATATAAAGATTCCACATTGGTTCTAAATAGAACCGACATGTAATCATTTTACTTTTTTCACCACCAACTTTTATACTCCATATATTTTCAAAATTGCCACTGCATGTTTATACACGTCGGTGCTATGTTCAACTGATGTGAAAAGGGTGACGTGAAAATCCAAATCTATACTAGTAAACCGATTAATGTGAACTTTTTTGCATTTTGTATACGGTTCTTCAACGAAAATGTTTAAGTGGAAATTTTAATCAGCAACTTAAAACATTTTTTAGAACCCTAATTATGAAAGAGAAGAAAGAGATTTTGAGAGATCAGATGAGAGAGCAAAAGAGAGATTAAGAGGATGAAACAACCACGAGATCGAGATGAAATCAAGATCGAGACGACAACCATGAGATCTCGAGAATACGACAGCGAGGAGATTGGTGACTGCGAGGAGATCACAGGTAGTTTTTTTTCTCCCCATGTTTTACTTGCCTAACTGATCAATGTGAGAAGTTTTTTCATTTTACGCACAGTTCTTCATGAAAACGTTTAAGCAGCCATTTTAATCGTTCGCTTAAAATGTTTTTTAGAACACGGGTTATGAGGGCCACAAGATAGGAAAGTGCCTATAAGTCCATGTTTGTTGATCAAATCACATTTATTAGCATTATATTCATATAAAATAATTCAATTTGTAACTAATAGTTTAATCATATCTCCAAAAGTGACAGAAATCCAGCAATCTGTAATAAGGTTCTCAATGCATACCCTAGCTGCCTATACTATATAGTTATGATAGTACAGCAGCTTTCCAAGGCATACGATGAACCCTACCAAGATTCTCAAACAATGGGAGGTATCAGATCAATACTATTGTTCCGCTCTTTATCAATGAATAGAGTGCACCCCTCCATGTACAACAGATATGATCTAGTATAGCATATAATACGAATGGGTGAGTCTGCATCAGTTACATTGGAGAACTTGAAAGAGATTCCAATCTTAGTGAGTGTCCCCGAATCATATCCAACTCATCATGTGCGTCTTATGGGGACACGCCAAGTAACCTAACAACTGTGCTTTAAATATCAGATATCGGTGATATACCAGTCGGTAAAATTATATACCGAGTACTGAATATCAGGTGATATATCGTGATATGATACTAAATACCGAGCGTCAAATCAGACATCATACTGAATGAAGAATATACTTGTGATTGCCTATATAAATTATATGAAACTATTTAAAGTAAGTTTAGAGTCATACACTCATAAGGGATACTTACTTTTTGTAGAAGTTTCTCAAGCGCGTTTGTAAAAACTCCTCAAATGCATCACATGACGATATATCAGATATTTTCATCTCGGATATATCGGCCCATATCGGTCCAAAATGACATCCGGTAAAATTTTTCACTTATCATATCATTTTGAATAAAATACCCATATCTCAGCTGATATACTGGTATATCAGCCGATATTTAAAATAATGCCTAACAAGCATTCCTTCTGCATCGGTAATCCTCAGGGGGTATTAACTGATCAACCCAACACTGATATGCCCACAAGTATGGGAACATCATCCAAGGAGATGGTCATTTCACCAAATGACATGTCAAAAATATTTGTTTCCGGTTGCCACCGTTTCACAAAAGTCGAAATAATAACACGGTTAGAATTTCGATACGAAATGTCCTTCAAATGTTGCAATCTTGATTGCCGAATATAGTTATCAAACATGTGGTTGGGTAATTCATCATCCCATGTCTAATCTTTCAATTTTGTTATATGTGTCACGCATTTGATTGGGTCTCTCTCCCGTAAAAAAAAATATTAATTAACAATAATATTTGAACATGTAATAATCAAAACTCATTTCTTAAAATTAAAATCTTACATCGTCAATCCATATATCTATCACTATATGAGTTTTTAAACTTAAGAGTAATATAATGTTTGCTGGACACCCGGGACTTGCTTAGTCAATACTTCCTTCTCTTTCAGCTCTTCATCCTTAACATTTTCTTCTCCCTCCTCTATTGGGGGAGTGTTAGATCGCTCACTACATCTTCAACGTCTTTTCAAAGCTGTAAGATGAAGTTTAGAAGATCCTGCAATATTCATGCATGTGATAAAGAGAAATTAGAACATTTTAAATAACAAAAAAAATAGTTCTGTTAGGTCAGTTATAGTCGAAAATTAATACAATGTTCGACTATAACATAAGAACATACATATTATTGTTCAACTATCGAACATAATTAATATGTTAGGTCTAAATAGGTCAAACACATCAACAAATGTTCGATCTTCCAAGACCGAATGTTTCTTATAATGTTCCCCCCCCCAACAACTGAACATACTACAAATCCATGAAAAAGAAAAAGCAAAAGAATTTTGATTTAAATCAATGGAATTGAATTTTTTTGAGTTCTTTCTATATTTACAAGACCAATTAGCCCTGCATACAATCAATCACATTCAATAAATCTACCAATTTTTCATTAAAAATAAGTTTTGGATGATTTTAAGTTGAAACTCACCTTGCTTTGAAATGGGATAACAGAGATCACTGATGCCAAGATAGGTTGCATGGAAGCTGAACTAGGCAATCGATGGGGAAAGACGGGAGTTGAGAGAAGAGAGGGAGAGAGGTTTAATGCGGGAGAAGAGGGGAGAGAGACTCAGAGTTGGGAGAGAGGGAGATGATGGTAGAATAGAAATTATGAAAAAAAAAATTTAGCTGGAAGATGAGAAGGGTAATTTTGAAAATTCAGGGAGTGCTTTTATCATGTTGGGGGTACCTTAATCAGTCTGTTGGGTGCCTTAATCAGTTTGCCGGGTGCCTTTATCGGCACTCATGATTGGGGGGTGTTACTTGGGTGAATGGTGGCTGTTATTTAATATGTAAAATTAACCACCAATTTAACTCTTACTTTATTAGAAACCAAATATATGATGATGAAACATAAGGTCAAATGGGCATGGAGAAAATTCTCTTATGATGTGTTTAAAGTACGAATCTTTCTATTATTATTGTAGACTTGATATCAACCTTATTATAATTAGTGCTAATTTGCTAACTAATGAAACATAAAAAAGAGTTGGCGCTTTCATAAATTTGATAGACTAATTGGTATCCTATAAATTCCCTCAGGCTATGAAAACATCTAAAATAGAAAAAACAAGATAATAAATTTGCAAAAAATCTAATACAACTTACGTCATATGATAGAGTTCGCCACTAAAGAATAAGAGTTTTATTTTGTTTGGCAACAAAAAATGTCATCTTGATTAATTTAAGTAATTAGTAATGTGTGTGTACACTGGAGGGTGACCTCCATTCTGTTTCACAAGGAGAAAATAAAAAAAAAATATATATATATCATACAAATATGTCCTCTAGTACAAGGAAAGCAAAGGATCAGACATTTATTTTTATCCTTTTTTTAAGTCAACTGATTTGAAAAGAGTTAAAATTACAATATTTAGAAACCAGGAAACAACATCCTCTACTTGATAATGGTCAGTTCAGAGATATAACAGAGTGCAGTAAGACTTCACATTTGCAGTTAATTTGTAGCAGAAGTTAAATACAAACCTGAAACAAGCAACAATAACAACATCAAAGTTACAGATTTAAACAAGGTGAAATCTGCTAGCATCCTACAATACATATCTTAGAAATATAATTTAGAATGCTGCTTCTTTCTTGATGGAAGAAGATTCAACTGGTTCGGTCTTGATCTTTATGGCTGCTGGTTCAGCTCTCTCGGACTTGATCTTCTTGGTTGGTGGCCCGTAGCGATCGAATGCGGCGATGGCAGACGACATGAGGACTTCTTGGAGCTGCATCTCATCTGCATATTTCTCGTCAGAGATTGGAAGAGGTTATCGGTGTCGATGAGTGCCAAGAAGTAGGAATCATCTACTTCGTCCATCTCTCTCAGTTGTGAGGGTGAAGATGAGCTGTTAACTTGCTTTATATAGAGAATGATGGAACGTGAAAGGTATTCAAATTTATTTTCATGTTTAAAAACATGCATCCTTTTCCAATGCAAATTCAAAAGAGAGCAGTTGGATGATTTGATACCATCTAATGTGAACTGATGAGCTTCCCAAGATTTTGAATTGGACAGTTAATCACTGACAGATGAAGAAGTTTAACGGTCATAATAGTTATGACAGATTTTGAACCCTAAAAAAAAAAAATTTATGACAGATTTTGATGCTTGAAATTTGGAGCTGAAAATTGGTAATTTTCTTTTTTCAATGCAATTCAAAAGAGACCAGTTGGATGATTTGGTACCTTCTAATGTGAACTGATGAGCTTCCCAAGATTATGAATTGGACAGTTAATTGCTGACAGATAAAGAAGTTAAACAGCCATAATAGCTATGAAAGATTTTGATGCTTGAAATTTGTTGCTGAAAATTGTTAATTTTCTTTTTCACTATAAATAAAATAAAATATTTCTGATCAAGGATCTTTTTAAAATCCTAACCATCCATTTAAAAGTAAATCCTAATAGTAAGATTTATTTAAAGGTAAATTCTTATGTTTTTCTTTTTTTCCATAAGTTTTTTTCCCCCTTTCCGTGTCTTTCTCTCTGTTTTTCATTTTTCTCTGGAACAGGTGTGAAAATCTGTCTTGTTTGCTACCAAGGTGAAAATATTGCATCAAGTTAATTATCACAAACAAATCTTGACTGCATATTTATTTATAGAATTATTCTTTCAGTGTCTAATGAAATATTTTCAATCTTTTCTATATTTAGTCAACTAAATTTAGATAATCTGTATACACTTGTGCATGGTAAATATAAAAGAAAATATATAGCAACATATTTCATAAAATGTTTGTAGTTTATATTGCTAATATATGTGTGCAGTCCCCAATCTTTCATAATTTTGCTGAACTAGAACACTAATTAATCGAGCAGACAGAAAATTTCTAGATATCATACCAGGAAGAGTTTCAATCTGCGAGGCACCGATACTTCAACAAAGATGTATTTGATACACCTGTATCAGACACTGCTTGATAGATTTTTTGACAGAAACACTGCTTGATAGATACATGTTGCATACTCGTTTTGACATAATATCCTAAAGTTTGTAACATATCCAAGATGCAAGACATATCAGAGATTTATTTGATTCTTTGAAGCATTAAATTACAATTTCTCCAATTTCTTAACTAGGAATAAGATTATTTCATTCTTTGATGCATTTCATGATATCGAAGACAACCGTTCTAATCTTACAAGTTCATGCTTGGTTGACATCAGTATACTCACACCATACCCAATGCATCAAATATTTCACAGCCAAGAACATCTCATCATGAAGAAGGGGCTAAAGAAAATTACGCCAGATAGAACAATTAAATAAATGACCTTAAGCATTTGTAACAGAACACATATTCAGTTCCAAATGACAAATTCAACAGAAAAACCATTGACAGTCAAGTTCCCCACTCTCATCGCCATTAGATTATGCATTACTACAACTAGCATGAACATCACTCCATTCCTTCCCACATCCATAGCAGAACTGATACCTGCACCTGAAACAATCAACCAAACGTTAAAATTTTAATTATAATTAACAACATAACACACAGTAAAAGTTAAAATTTATATTATAATTGACAACATAGCGCACAGTTTGAAACAAGCAAACCTGCAGGTAACATGAAGACAGCCTTGAGTCTTCTCTACATAGAACTTGCACTGAGGGCACCTCTTCCACTTCTTATTCTTCACAATCTCTATCAGTTTCAGATCCTCCCTCCCTCTCTCATCGACTCCCAGCTTCTGAAACTCCTCACAGCTCACGCCCGAATGCCATGCAGTCTCGCACTTAGTGCAGAACATCCTCCTGCAGCTTGGGCACTCAGATTGAGCCACACTGCCCTCACCTTCATCAGCGAGAAGCAGTGCCGAACAATCCTGAAACGGGCAGTAATTGAATTTCTTTGAACCGAGGACCATCGCCTCACATAGTGCGGCCCCCCACCTATCAAACACTTGTTTCGGAATGAGATCTTGGCAATGTTCAGGCTCCAGCATCCCCTTGCAGTCCTCTTCAGGGCATTTTACCGCCGATATCTTCTCTTTGATCTTGGTGCTAATGTACTGGCTCAAGCAATCACGGCAGAATGCGTGGGAGCAGTTGGCATTGAAGAACATTGCTGACGAGGGAGCAGCTTCCATGCAAATTTTGCAGAATGCTTCAGATTTGATCCTGGAAGATTGGCCAGGCTCCAGCTTCAGCCTTCGGGCTTGCATTTTCAATGATGGTGGTTCAGTCTTTTTGGTTGGGAGACCGTAACAGTGGAAGGCCGTGATCGCAGACGACATGAGGACTTCTTGAAGCTGCATCTCATCTGCATATTTCTCGTCAGAGATTGGGAAGAGGTTATCGGTGTCGGTGAGTGCCAAGAAGTAGGAATCATCTACTTCGTCCATCTCTCTCTCTCTCTCAATTGCGAGGGTGAAGGTGAGTTGTTAACTTGCTTTATATAGAGAATTTTGGAATGTGAATGGTATTCTAAATTTATTTTGATGTTTAAAATATGCATCCTTTTCCAATGCAAATTCAAAAAACCTATAATTCAAAAGAGAGCAGTTGGATGATTCGGTACCTTCTAATGTGAACTGATGAGCTTACCAAGATTACGAATTGGGCAGTTAATTGCTGACGGATAAAGAAGTTTTGCAGGTATGAAAGATTTTGAAAGATTTTGATACTTGAAAATTGGAGCTGAAAATTGGCAATTTTCTTTTTCGCTATAAGTAAAAATAAATATTTCTGAATTTCTGTGTGATCAAGGATCTTTTTAGTATCCTACCTATCTATTTAAAGGTAATCCTAATAGTAAGTTTCATTTAAAGGTAAATTCTTATGTTCTCTTTTTCTGCGTAAGTTTTTTTTTCCCTTTCCCTGTCTTTCTCTCTGTTTTTCTTTTTTCTCTTGAACAGTGGTGAAAATCTGCCTTATTTGCTAACAAAGTGAAAATATTGCATCAAGTTAATTATCACAAAAAAAATCTTGACTGCATATTTATTTATAGAGTGATCCTTTCAATGTCTAGTGAAATATTTTCGATCTTTCTATATTTAGTCAACTAAGTTAAGCTGTATACACTTGTACATACAAAGAAAATGTACAGAAACCTATTTCATAAAATGTTTGTAGTTTATATTGCTGATATATGAGTGCATCCCCTCTTTCATAATTTTGCTGATCTAGTACACAAACCGAGCAGATACCGGAGACCAGTCCAAGACCGAAAATTTCTAGATTTCATACCAGCAGAGTTTCAATCTGTGAGGCACCGATACTTCAACAAAGATGTATTTGATACACCTGTATCACACAAATATCCAATGCTTGATAGATACATGTTGCATACTCGTTTTTCATACCAAGCAGAGTTTCAATCCTAAAGTTTGTAACATATCAAAGATGCAAGACATATCAGAGATTTATTTGATTCTTTGAAGCATTACAATACAATTTCTCCGATTTCTTAACTAGGAATAAGATTTATGTCATTCTTTGATGCATTTCACGAAATCCATGGCAACCGTTCATGCTAGAGATACATGTATAGTATATGTTCATTCCCAATTCCCCACTGGTTGACATCAGTATACTCATACCGTATCCAATGCATCAAATATTTCATAGCCAAGAACTCTCATGAACAAGGGCAAAAGAAGTTACGCCAGAGAGAACAGTTAAATAAATGACATTAAGCATTTGTAACAGAACACTGATTCAGTTCCAAATGACACATTCAACAGAAAAAAAAACCCTGACATTTCTGATTCCATTGAGACCATTGATAGTCAAGTTCCCCTCTCTCATCACCATTAGATTATGCATCACTACAGCTAACATGAACATCATTCCTTCCCACATCCACAGCAGAACTGATACCTGCACCTGAACCAAAAATTAAAATTTTAATTATAATTAACAACATAAAACACAGTTTGAAACAGGCAAAACTGCAGGTGACATGAAGAGAGCCTTGAGTCTTCTCCACATAGAACTTGTACTGAGGGCGCCTCTTCCACTCTTTGTTCTTCACAATCTCAATCAGTTTCAGATCATCCCTCCGTCTCATCGACTCCCAGCTTCTGAAACTCCTCAGCTCGCACCCGAATGCCACACAATCTTGCACTTAGTGCAGAACATCCTCCTGCAGCTTGGGCAGTCAGATTAAGCCACATTGCCCTCTCCTTCATCAGCGAGAAGCAGCGCCGAACAATCCTGAAACTTGCAGTAACTGAAATTCTTTGAACCGAGGACCATCGCCTCACATATTGCAGCCCCCCACCTATCAAACACTTGTTTTGGATTGAGATCTTGACAATGTTCAGCCCTCTCCCCAGCCTCCCCCCCTCCCCCCCCCCCCCCCCCCCCCCCCCCCGCCTTTCTCTCTCAAGCTGGAGTTGGATCTCTCTCAGATCTCAGATATCTCTCTCAGAATTTGTTGTAGTAGTGGGCTTCTAATGCGAGAGATGACAAATATAAAGAGAGACAGATAGCAATATAAGCTGATAGAAATAAGGAGAACAGCACGCCAGTATTTAACGTGGTTTGGTCAATGCGACCTACGTCCACGGAGAAGATAGTAAGAGGAATTCACTAAACAAAAGGGAGAATATAAAAGATTACAACTCAAATCTCACTCACCCAAGCCCAATGAAACCCAACTTACTAGAGCTTAACAAAAGAAAGATAAATGGCAAGAGAAAGGAGAAAATAATACAATATTTAGCAACTCTCTCTTCTCACTTCTTTGCTCTTTACCTTACCAACAAATCTCATGCAATGTGATGTCTATTATAGGCAAAACTTCTAAACCCTTACATCACTTCACCCTACATATACATCAAAATCATAGGCTGGCTATGATCTTCATAGGGTAGCTAAGATCTTCATAGGGTAGCTATTGATGACTTTTAGGGTGGCTAGAGATTTCATAGGGTGGCTAAGATCTTCATAAGGTGGCTAATTGATCATGAGAAAAGGTCTAAGATTATGGTTTGATTTATTCATTAAAGACATGTCAACAAATCTCCATCTTGTCTTGAATGAATAACAAATCTCTTTACCTTAACTTGAACTATATCAAGCGTCCTTTGGATTCTTACTGTCTTCTCTAACCTCGATGGGTTCAACCTTCACCACTGTGAACACCAACTTCGAGACAGTACTCGAACTTGCGCGAAGGTACGGGTTTTGCCATCATATCTGCTGGACTATCTGCAGTACCAATTTTCTGTCCCCTGGGCGGCTTCACTAACTCCCATGTTTGGCTATTGTGAAGAGATTTTATCTCTTCAATCATAGCAACAGTCCATTCTGCAGATTAATCAGAACTGATAGCCTCACTGTAGGTGGAAGGTTCTGGAATCTCAATAGATTCTACCACACTTAGAGCATAAGCGATCATATCTGCATAGGCGTATCGCTTAGTTAGACGGATATGCCTTCTTGCTCTCCCAATGGCAATACTGTACTGTTTCTCTTGCAGTGTATCATCACCCGAAGTTGAATCTTGAGCATCATTGACTGGTTCAACGCGAGTGCTCTCCTGCACTCCTTCTGTAACTTTAATCTCAAGCTCCACCTGCTTGCTTGCTTCCTCTCCTAAACCTGTAATATCAACAACAGACTCCTTTCTCGGTTGAAGCATGTAATTTTCATCAAAAGTAACATCCCTACTAATAACAAATTTAGGTGACTTAGGATCAGGACACCACAACCTGTATCCCTTCATCCCAGTAGCATAACCAAGAAATATAGCTTTCTTTGCCCTAGGTTCAGGCTTACCATCATTTACATGAAATAAGCAGGGCAACCAAATACTCGTAAATGAGAGTAATTAGTAGGGGTACCAGACTATACCTCTTTAGGAGTCTTAAAATTCATAGCTGTAGAGGGAGACAGATTTACCAAATAGCAAGCTGTACTTACTGCCTTGGCCCAAAAATATTTTGACAAATTAGCATTAGAGAGCATACACCGTGCTCTCTCTAAAAGTGTCTTGTTCATCCTTTCTGCAACTCCATTCTGTTGTGGTGTGTACTGAACTGTACGATGCCTCACAATTCCTTCATTTTTATAGAATTGATCAAACTCTATGGAACAGAACTCCATTCCATTGTCGGTCCGAGGCGCTTTACCTTCTTTCCTGTTTACTTTTCGATCATAACCTTCCACTGCTTGAAGGTAGCAAACACATCGCTCTTATGCTTAAGAGTATACACCCAAACTTTTCTGAAATAATCATCAATTAAAGTCAGAAGATAACTAGCTTCACCTTTTGATGGAACCTGAGAGGGACCCCAAACATCTGAATGGATGTAATCTAAGGTGTCCTTAGTCCTGTGAACACTTATACCAAAAGAAACTCTGTGTTGCTTACCAAAAACACAATATTCACAAAAGTTAGGCTTTCCTATTTTCTGGCCACAAAGCAAATCTTGCTTACTCAACACATGTAGTCTTCTCTCACTTATATGCCCTAACCACATATGCCACAAATGAGTGGTATTTAAGTCTGAGTCTCTGACATTGACACAGCGGTATCACCTGTCACCATGCTACCTTGAAGGATATAAAGGGTATCCACCTTCTTTCTTTTCATCACAATAAGAGAGTATTTACTAACTCTCAAAACTCCATCTTCAGCTGAAAATTTATAGCCGTTGGAGTCAAGGGTGCCCAAAGAAATTAAATTTTTCTTCAAATCTAGCACATGCCGAACATTATTCAATGTTCTAATAATACCATCATGCATTCTAATCTTGATTGACCCAATACCAATTGTCTTGCAGGGCATGTTATTTCCCATTAAGACATTACCACCATCAATTGGCTGATAGGTCACAAATCAGTCCATGTGGGGATATATGTGATAAGAATAACATGAATCAAGGACCCACTCATCTCGTGAACAAGCATTAAAGACGGTAATTGAAAGAACCTCATGTGATGTGGAGGCTTCTTCTGCAACACTAACAACCGAAGATTTCTTATCTTGAGATTTTCTCCTTACATTTTCTTTTTCTTTGAGCTTAAAACAATCTTTTTTATAGTGTCTAAACATATGACAATAGTGACACTCAACATTTTTTCTTAACCTAGATTGAGATTTAGATTTTTCTCGAGATTTTCTCGACCCTTCTCTGTACGACCACGGACGAACAAGCCTTCAGCTTGATCCTCACTTCCTACAACTGACACTATTTGTCTTAACTCCTTAGAATGTAAGGCTGATTTGACATCGTCTAAAGAGAGTGTATCTCTACCATAGAGCATACTATTAGCAAAATTTTTAAAGAAAGGAGGTAATAAGCATAATAAGATGAAAACTTGATCTTCTTCATCTATTCTAACGTCAATATTTTTTAAATCCATGAGAATTTTATTGAGCTCATCTAAGTGGTTTTTAATTGGCGTACCTTCCTTCATGCAAAGGGTGAAGAGGCGCTGCTTCAAATAGAGCTTGTTGGTCAAGGACTTTGTCATATATAAGCTCTCTAATTTGAGCCACAAACCGGCGGCGGTATCTTCATCGGCAACCCCCGCAAAACTTCGTCGGCTAGACAAAGTTGTATGGCACTATGCGCCTTCATCTCGAGTTCTTCCTTTTTGTCCTCGGACAGGAATTCCGGCAACTTGCTTACCGGGCAAGACTTTCAACAAGGCTTGTTGCACCAAGAGAGCTCGCATTTTGACTCTTCACAAACTGAAGCTATTTCTCCCGTCGAATTTCTTCACTTTGTATTTTATCGAGGCCATCTCGAAACTCACAAGAAAATAACACTACCTCTGATACCAGTTTGTTGTAGAGTGGGCTTCTAATGCAAGAGATGATAAGTACAAAGAGAGAAAGATAACAATATAAGCTAATAGAAATAAAGAGAACTGCACCAAGTATTTAACGTGATTTAGTAAATGCGACCTACGTCCACGGAGAAGACAGTAAGAAGAATCCACTAAATAAAAGGGGAGAATACAAGAGATTACAACTCAAATCTCACTCACCCAAGTCCAATGAAACCCAACTCACTAGAGCTTAACAAAAGGAAGATAAATGGCAAGAGAAAGGAGAGAACAATACAATATTTAGCAACTTTCTCTTCTCACTTCCTTACTCTTTGCCTTGCCAACAAATCTCATACAATGTGAGGCCTATTTATAGGCAAAACTTCTAAACCACTTCATCACTTCACCCTACATATACATCAAAATCATAGGGTGGCTATGATCTTCATAGGGTGACTAAGATCTTCATAGGGTGGGTATGATGTTCATAGAGTGGCTATTGATGACTTTTAGGGTGGGTAGAGATTTCATAGGGTGGCTAAGATCTTCATAGGGTGGCTAATTGATTATGAGAAAAGGTCTAAGATTATGATTTGATTTATTCATTAAAGACATATCAACAGAATTGCTAATAGATTTGGATCAGGGAGTTAAGTTCGAGACTAATGCTCAATTAGGGAAAAAATGGAGGGCACATCTGTCACCATCCTGATGAAAGCAAACTAAGTGTTTGGATGATTGAGAATCGTTCGGGTACTTGTAAGTGGGCACTGAAGCACAACATAAGCTTGAAAGCTATAACAGAGAAGGAATCAAGCACGGTTGGCTCGACTAGGTTCTTGGCGTTCCATCCTGAACTGCAAGTGGTTTACTTCTCGGTGGAGAGGAATCTTATCTTGTATGACCCACTCAATTATAGGTTAATCTAATAGTGGTTATTCACTCTCCAGGCTAATCTTTTAGACATTCAAGGAGTGAATCGAGCTGGTTACTAGGAAGCAAACTCAGTATCTTACCGTCCAACTGGCCTAAAATAGCTTCGAACTCGTGACCACTTGGGAGCAAACTAAGTGATCACGCCACTAGACCAACCCCTGCATTGTATATTGGAACATATAGGAGTCAATATGACACTAGCTGATTATTGGAAGGGTTTATGTAATTTTCATTGTTAATTTGTCTGCCAAAAATTATAGATTGCTTTGTATCATTATCACAATGTAAATGGAAATAAAGATGAATTATTGTCAATTTCTTTAACCAATCAAAGATCCATTGTGAGGCTATCATCGACGCTAGCAGTGCAAATAATCTGGACATTTACAATATCCATTTATCAAGTAGTCTAAAATTTACAAAGTAACAAGGCCTGAACTCTATCTTTTAGCTCTACAATACAAAGAAAAGAAAACGGATTTATACAGATTGAACAAAATATTTGGTTCAATGAGAATCTGAATTCATAAAATTTATGTTTATTTACAGTTTTATCTATAATCTCTAATACAATTTCATCTACAATCTCATCAAAGATGACTGATTCTATCTCAACTCCTGGCCCTTCAACCTCAGGCCTGAACTTGCTCCATTCATTCCTTGATTCAATCATGTTTGAATTCAGCAACTTTGGTCAAGTTGCTCGCGTCTCCATGCATCCTCAGATGTTTCTCTCAGCGAATCGAAACTAAGATGAAGTTGATGATTGGTTCCACACAGGGGGAAGCCATTTGATGAATCCTGCTCTTGACAAGAATCGGCCTGAACTTGGAATCCTTGTCCTTCGTGCTCCTTTCCAAGTGCTTTCTAATTGCAGCTGCCTTCTTTATCAGATGGTAGAGATCCTCAGGGATCCCCGGAGCAAGCCCTATTTACATTTAAAGAGTATACATCAATGATAGGGAAAATCAATGTAACATTTAGCGTGTTGTTATATCCCATTGTTGGATAGTATTGGCTAGCTATGTAGCACGGACACTCCTATCTAAGAGCTGTGTCATGTTTAAAACGTGTCCTACGCGCGTGTCAGACACACTTGTTGTGTGTGTTTTTAAGAATTTGCCAAGTGTTCATATATCGTGTCCATTTCAATGTTGCCATATCCGTGCAACATAGTTGGATAGTTTTTATAAGAGAGACTTTTAAATTTTCAAGGCATGTCATTGAATGTGTGGATATAAAGCTAAAAATCCTTTTATTAATCAAGCTCTAAAATCCTTTTATTAACCAAATTAATGTTTCATGTTCATATAGGATTTTTCCAATATTAGGATCTATATTTCTCTAAAGATTTTTGTCAAATGTCAATTGCATGTGAATTTTTGTTTATCAAATTACATCAGTACTAGTTATTTGAATGCCACTATTTTCACTATGGAATAGCATCCATCAAGGTATCAATTCAATGAGAGATATGCCAAAAATTGTCTATTTGAAGCGTAAAATCTACACATAAACATATAGTGGCTATAGCAATGATTTTAATAAGATAAAATATATATAAATGAGCTATGTGAAATATACCTAGAGGGGGGTTGAATAGGTGTACGAGCTAATTTAGAATAAATGATGTGAAATTAAAAACTTACTTGCAAACACACTATGTGTAACTCAGAGTGAGCCCGAATTTCTCGTGAAGGGCTCTGAAACTACTCCATTACATTCCTCTAAATTAAGAGTTGAGTTACTATTAGAAACTTTCTTGGCTCAACACAAGTGTGAGCACACATAAACAGTATCTAGCATGTATATGAATTTGAACAAGTAATAACAATGTAAGATATAAAAGAGATAGAGTTGAAAGATAGTCGATCAAACGCAAATACCAAGATATGTTTCGAGGTTCGAGCCACTGCTCTACGTCCCCGCCTTCATACAGAAGGATTTTCACTACGTCCGCACAGGACCTTCCACAAAGGGACCTCCACCGAGAAATTACAACTCTACATCGAGAGTACACAACTCCTCTCTCAATATACAAACCTCTACACAAGAGGTTGGCACTAAGCCAAGCACAAAGTAAAAGAAAATACACTTGGTGATCACAAACATCACAAACAATCTCTCTTGGTGATTCTGAAAGATCACAAACAATTTTTTTCACAAACACAAGATCCTATAAATAGGTATAGAATTGATAGCTCAAGTGTGAGAAAATAAAGTGTTTTGAAAATGAAAACACAAAGAAAATACTTGAGAAAAGCACTAGATAAGATATAGAAATTTTGGACAATAATTAGAATCCCAGAACTTGTTTTCTTTTGATTTTCCAAAAACTTTAAAACAAAATAAAGATAGAGATTTTTAGCACTAAAACTTGTTTTTAAAAACTTGCTAAAAACACTTGAGAAGATGAAAAAATTATTGTTAAAAATCTTGGAAGAAACAGGCCAAGGGAACCCATATTTATAGGATTCCCAAAATATAGCCGTTGGGGTTCAGAACAGGCCCAGAATGGCCTGTCGGTCGACCACCCGATCGACCGGCGAATGGTCAGATTTCTGACCGTTGGGACCGGCCGGTCGATCGGCCCAAGGCAAACAGCCAGTCGGTCGACCGCCCGATCGACCGAGGTTAGAACCAGAGAGTGAGCTCTTTGGTCGGTCGACCGGGGCCAGATCCAGAGAGTAAGCTCTCCAGATCGGTCGGCCGCACGGTCGACCGGCCCAATGGCCAGAGCCTTGTGCACGTTCTATGCACATCGATCGATCGCCAGTGGTCTCAGGTTGAGTTTAAGGCTTTGAAAATTTGGTCTTTAAAATACCTATAAAATCTCTTAAAATTACATAAAATTCACAAAAATAAGTTCATGTAAGCACTTGAAATACAAATATGTTTGATTAAAGATCAATCCATATTACAAATTATTTGAACTATTTTTGAGGCATAAAAATTAAGCTTGAAAGCAAAAACTATGTTTTCAAAAACTCGTTTTATTTTTGTCTTCAAGAGATTTTGAGAAGGCCTCAAAATGAAAAACTATTTCTCAAAAACTTGTTCAAATACAAAAATAAGATATTGAAATATATTTGATACATAGTGTGTATGAATAGAATCCAATACACATATAAAAAAATATATCATATTTTTGACATTAAATCCAAAACTAAGTTTTGTTAAAAATAAAACTTGAAACACATGAATTAGAATCATCAAAATAAGTTTATCTATAATATGAAACAATAATGTATATGGATGAAATTTAACTTACATATAAACATGTAGAACTTATTTTGATTCTATTTATTCATAAAAGTCATATATGTATATTCTTGAAAATTCAAAATCGGTTAAACTGAAACCAAAACTTTTGAACTTATGTGTGTGTGTACTTGAGCATATCTAAACTAACTATCCTTAAATAAGATCCAAACAAAACAAAAACTAAACAAAACGAGATCTTCTTGTCGGTCTTCATCTTCAAGACAACTCGATTTACACTTGATCCAAAAGAGCTAGATGCAATCGTTGCAATATGAGCTCTTGAATCAACACTTGTTTGCTTCAACTAACACTTTGACTATGAATCTCTTGTTGAAGTCAAATCTCCACTAAAATTTTGATCAATAACTGAAACTGTATAAACACAAGATCATTAGCAAACTAACCTTCATAAGTTAGTCATTATCAAAACTAAGGTCAAGGGCCTCTGGGCCAACACTATGAACAGATAGATCACAGACAACTAATTTATACTCTGATTCATATTGGTCGGACATAGAGAGACATTATAAATAAATTCATTTTCAAGATAAAATTACATCATAGCTATACCAAAAAATGAGATAAATTCCAATTATGCATAGGATTAATTTACCATTTACATAGTCTGAAAGTGTCTTAATTTTGAAAATCGCCACTTATATACAAAACACTCTAATTTTGAATCAGAACAATCACTATGGAAATAAAATTTACATTATAATTTTGAGACCTAACAAATGCTACAGGTCATGATAATTTAAGACTAAATAATTTACTTAGAAGTAGATAAAAACGCTAATTATTGTGAGCCTTCAAGATATCTTTCTCCCAATGACGCTCTTCACTTGACCAATGCCGTGTGAGTCACGGAGAATGACACCAATCTGCGATGGCGTGCCATGCCCCGCTAACAAAAAATACACTATTGCGACTACGCAACGAGAGTTGGTGATGTATTTTAATAATATGCTAATCCTCAGTATGAGAAATTTAACACAGTAAAAATATAACATTTTTAGCTTCACTACACAACTACAGAATATCATAAAAGTATGGATTTATTACATGAAAAGAAAACAAAATACATAAAATAAAAGATCCTCACAATCTGAAAATGGAGATGAGTTTACTACTGAAGTTTTACCACATGCTCAAAATACACCTTATCCTGCGAAGTTATTGAACCTAGATCTGAGAAAATAAACAAAGAGTCATCAATTGTCATGCCCTACTTCTCAAAATATACAATAGCGGGAACGCGATGAGAGTCGGCGATGCATAAACACATAAAAAATACCCCGCGTATACGCACTAAGCCTTAGTACAAAGAATAAATACAATATACACAAAAATTCTAGCATAAATAAGTACAAGAATACCTGCACAAGAGGTCAATGATCATGATAGATAATAAAACATAGATAAATTAGAAAATAATACATAATAAAAATACCTACGAATAATATAGGTGACGAGTCTCCTATTAATATCACATGAAATATCAGGCGTTACAATATCTCGTATATTCTATCTAGACATGTAAACCCAGGGTCATTAGAAAGATATCTAGTGAGTGATTAAATGAGGCAACCAGTAATACAATACTAATAATAGTATACAATCATGATAATTTGTAATATGTATCTAAATAACAATGATACAATATAATTATACTAACAATTGGTTTATATATTATAATTATTATATCTGTACTATAATATTAATACGTAGCATGTATGTTACAATGGTGTTATTTCTACAATATTATATATTACATGATTAAAAACAATAATGATGTCAATCAGAGATAGTTTTATATATATAAATTAACTAACATTATATTATTATACCATTAACATATTATTATCAATATGAGTAATAAGATACAATATTTAGTTATATACTAATAAAATCAACTTGTTTGATTAACATATATCTAGTCTTACTTATTTAATAGCAACAATAATATGATGGTTTCAGTGAATATTGTGACTATCTACACAGAAAATAAACACTAGTTATCATATTATAATGCTTGTGAGTGTACAAAAATAATGTGTCTATATAGAATACTTGAAGTGCAGAGTATATATGAGTAATAACATGATAATAAACAAGATAATCATGATGTTTAATACAATATATCAAGACAAGTTATTATGTCAAATATCATACAATTTGTGAGCAATATATTAAAATTATACAATAATAACAATCAGTATCATTTGTTATTTTAATCAATCTCTTCCAGTATCTCATACCACTTGCAGTTCATATCGAAGCCTGTACTCCAGCAAAATCCATCCGAACATGGCATTCAAGTACCACTATCCGAATAAGAGAGTGACCAAATAACAAGAGTTCATGTCACCATCTTTGTTTATATTATTTTAATACGTTAATTGCAAAACTTAATGTTCAAGGAGCTGTAATCAGGTGAGTGTATCACGTGCATACCCGGGATTGTAGGCTATCAAAAAATTACTAAGAAAAATGCCTCAGACGCGGACCTCGCGAATGCGGAGGTCGCGTTCCAACCGTCCTTTGTCAAACGCGCACCTCACGTCCTTTGTCAAACGCGGAGGTCATCAGACGCGGACCTCGCGTTTTTTCTCAAACACGGAGGTCGCCAGACGCGGATCTCGCATCATTTCTCAAACACGGAGGTTGTCAGACACAAACCTCGCGTCCTTTATCAAATGCGAAGGTCACGTTCCAACCTCAGACGTGGACTCTGCTTCCTTTATCAAATGCGGAGGTCGCCAGACGCGGACCTCGTGTCTTTTGTAAAATGCAGAGGTCGTCAGATACGGACCTCACGTCTTTCGTTAAACGCTGAGTTCAACCAGCTCAGCGTTTCAATTCAAATTCGAGCCTGAGCAGCTCCACATTCCAACACAGACGTGAGCTTATGAGCTCCATGTCTCAACATCAGAGTGGGTTTGAGTCCTATGTGAAACCCGCGTTTCTGCTGTAATTGTCTGCCAAGATTGGGTCAATCACTTCCACATTCTCCCCACTAAATGAGGCATTAATTCTCATTAATGAAGAGATTTAGGGGAGAAGTTATACCCCAATTCCTCTATAAAGCTATGAATAGTTAAAGGAGGGCTGCCTCTCGAAAAGGGCTGAAGAGGAGAGTCCTGGTGGAGGAATCCAAGAAGCCATAGGGAAAGGGGGAGCTACCTCGCCATAGTTTGGCCTTGAAGCTCTGATAGTCTGGAAAGAGTTCAACTTTTTTAGTTAACTTGCTGAGTTAAAGTTCATTAAATCTTTTTGAGATTTCATTACTAATAAGAGCTGTGCTACTCCAGCAGTAGATCCAAAGAGAGAATCCACAAGAGAAACTTGACGTTCGGCCGGTCAATGGGGAACAAGACTCACTCACCACTGCCACATGAAGAATTCAGTTTAAGTAAAGAGGATAATCAATCAAAAGATTTCCTCTCTTTTATAATCGGATTGTATCCGTTGTAATCTTCTATTCAATAAAAAAATTGCAATTATGATTTTTCGACCCCCTACGAAAGATGGCGAGTCCGCTGGAGATTGTGATCATTCTCAACCGACGAGAAAGTGGTGGCGAGCCGACATCAAGATGCTTGGATCCACAATCGAATCGCTTGTGATCGAATTTGACCAAGAGAAGTTGAATTCCCCAAAAGCTTCGGGAGCCTCCCGTGGAGACAACGTGGTCATCCCCAACGTCTCTTCAGAGACCCGCGCCATAACCCACGGTCAAGATGGCAATAGAGACCAATCACCCTGCCATCCTTCTATCAAGGCACTGCCAGTTCTGGATACCGGGGGTTGCCAACAACCTCTGCGACTCAATCAGAATGCCGAGAGATACTGAAGGCATCGCGCTCGTCGTCAGCAGGCAGAAATGGCTGTAACAGCACATGTGGCCCGCGTTAACATCTTCCATGAGACCCGCGAGGCCAACGATGATGAAGGTCAATCTCACCTTACCTCTCCTCTCCAGATTTCTCAACTCCAGCTTACCAAGGGTCCCCAACAACCCATGAAGCGTAACCGGAATACTGAAAATCGACAACAGATGAAAAGAGCTGAAAAAACTATCTGTTCAGCATATATAGAACGCGGGGCTCAGGCCCGCGTTTCTTTTGAGCAGCACGAGACCCGCATCTCTGTATCAGAACATGAAGCCCACGTTTCCCAACAAAAATGCAAGGCCCGCGTCTCTATATCAAAACGCGAGCCCATGAGGCCTGCATTCCTGAAACTGAACAGGAAGCCCGCGTTTCTACATTAGAACGCGAGGCTCGTGTTTCACCTCACATACGCGATGTTCAGCAATGTGAGATCCGCATCTCTTCTCAAAAATGCAAGACCCGCGTCTTTGTGCCAAAACACGAGACTCGGTCTCTTCTGTAGAGAAAGAGCCTCGCGTTTTCAACTCAAAACGTGAGCCCCGCATCTCTGAGACCTGCGTTTTAGAGTTATGGCACAAGGCTCACGTTCACTCTCCGACGATTAAGGTCAGAGTTGAACCGGAAAGTCCTCATCCTCAAAGACTCAAGGCTTATCTCTTCGACCCCCCTACAATAGGTCTAAGAGATTACTTGATAAGGAAGAGGAGTGTTCATCAAATCACTCTATAATGCTAGTATGAATGGCTCATCACAGCGTGCTCTCTGAATGCTATTGCAGCTTGCATACGAGCAAGCAGTCGGTATTTAATCAGCTGTCAGCGGTCCCTATCTCCAACTCAGCTAAGAGGCACCACTCCCGCAGGAAGATAACCTTCTCTAACACTAACACGGAGTACCATAGGTCCAAGCACCTTGCCAAGTAAGCCTAAAGGGAAGCAGTCAATCGTCAGCTCTGACGAGTCTGACGATAAACCATCTGGTTTGAGAGAATTACTGACCGAACCAAAAGGAGTGTACCAGCATACCCATACTCAGACTGGTACAATCGCCCTAGTAAACTACAATACCCTAGCCCGGGGTATTGAGGTAAGGGACGCACACTACGCCATCATGGAATCACAGGCATCGAACTCCTCCATGAAGAAAGAAGCCTTTGCGTATATGGCAGGTACCCCTGAAGAAGTGGCGAAGCATTTGGAGGAGCAGGTCCAAGTTCAGAGGGAGCAGCTCGAAAAGATCTGCGCCCAGCAGGAATCTATCGACGTCCTCAAGTAGATGTTGACCAAGCTGTTTAAGAAGAAGAAGAAGCTGAAGACTAAACGGTCTTCGAGTCAGGCGAAAGGCATCGAAGTTGATAGCTCCATCTCTGAAAGTTCTTATGGCTAGGATGCTAACTTTAAAAAACCACCAACTCCACCTGAGGAGAAGGAGGGTTCAAAAGCTGGAATCGATCACTCAAAGAGGATGAGTGAGCTAGAGAAGCGTCTCAAAGTCCTCGCCAACTGGAAAGGCCTCCATGAAGCTGGAGTGGTCTGGCCGTACATGGCTAAGTGGGATCTTGTCCCGTACCCACCTAAGTTCAAAACTCTGACCCTATAGGCCTTCAACAATAAGGGATCACCGAACCAACATATATACTACTATAAATCCCAATGCAGGCTCTATCGAGAAATGAGCTAACCTCAAAAAGCTCTTCCTCGTGTGATTCTTCGAAGATGACACCGAAGTATCCTTGCCAACTCTTCTTGCTATAAAACAAAAGAAAGGAGAGTCAATCAAAGAGTTTGTAGAAAGATTTCAGAGTATGGCGCTTCGATGTGCAAGCGGCATAACACAGTCTACACTAATCAAGACTTGCCGCCACAACCTGCAAACCACGCTCTTAACATAAATAGGAGTAACTCAAAGTCGCACATGTAAGCAACTAGTCTTACAAGGCGAACGAGCAGAAGACATAGTTGCAAAGAGTAAGTCAGGAAGATTATATGAGCATGGAGCATTGAATCTACTGGGCAACAAGGTGATACGACTTCTATGACTGTCACATTCAACAGTTACTTCCGAACAGTCTAAATCGTTCCATCGGTGTTTGTCATCCCCATGGAATAAAAAAGCAAAAAAAAAGTACTATCCCTGATTAAGTTCAACACCACACATCTGATCAAATAAGTACTCAAAGGGAACGTCAATCTCCCTATAAATTGCCCACGGAGTTTATACTTCTTTAATCCCAGCAGGATTTTAGAAGTTATCTGTGGAACAATAATTTGACGCCTCCGACGGCTAAGGATAGAGGGAAAAGTTTGCTTTTAAGCCCAACAAAAGATCCTCGATAACTCATCATGCTGAGAGGAATAGCATAGCTAACCCAACTCATACGGTAGTTGATAAAGACATATCAAATCCGTTGATAGCTGAAGGTTTACTAAAAGCCTTGAGGGACTTGATCCCACATTCCCCTTCAAAATCCCTTACCAATTCCCATCTATGGAATGGTAGGACCAGAAAAGCCAGTGACTATTTTCCCAGCGAAATAATCACAGATCAAGCATGCCAAGTTCACATTATACCTCTGGCATCTCTACTGGTAAGTTAACATTAAACCTCTAACAATCCCTTAATCTTTCTAGTGGAATAAATAACAGATTGAACCTATCATGTTAACCTTACATCTTATTTGGACACATATATTGCATAAACATTAGTACATTCCTACATATATTCTATAATAAATCATTACAAACTCACTTGTCTTAATGTCCTAATTCTTGCAAGATAATAAAGAGAAGATAAACATGGATTCTATCCAAACAAACCCAAAAGTTCAAATCAAACAGGGATCGACTTAAATTTAGAGTATCTTTAGTCCATCTTATCTGAGGATTGGATTTACCAGATAAGATAATACTATAAAAATTGAAAAGAAAAATGAATTTTTTGAAGATCCTATTGGGTTTGCTGAGGATAAATGGATAGAGAGAAGATCAACAGATGAGATGAAGTAATTTAGATCTGGATTCAGACTGGTTATAGTTTTGCATTTTAATCATAACTTTCGCTACCGAGTCTCAAATCTGATGACTCAAGATGATCCAGAAAGAAGATTTAAAGGGCTACAACTCTTATGTTGATTACTGTTTCAAATTCCATCATCTATTAAGCAATATTCAGCAATCAACATGCCATCAAGCTGCAGATCAGAATTCTGAATAAATCAAGTTTGGAAATAAGGAGAAGATTGAAATTCAAAAATAGCCAACTCTTTCTATCTCCCTACACTCTCCCTTATCACTATTTTTCTATAAATACCTATATTCATTGAGAGAGAGAGAGAGAGGACACTAGAGGGCTGAAAAGCCAGAAAAGAGAGTTTTGAGCGTTGTAATGCGAGATTGGAGAGGTCAAGGGCTTTGTATTTGATGCTTATTGAATAAAATTCAGAATTCTTCTTCACGATCTTATGGCGTTCAGTCTAAGTTTTTCTTTAATTTTCTCTTTAATTTTTTATGCTATTCTTTTCTTTCATATTTGATTCAATGAAGTCATCTCTTTTCTTTTATTAACTTCTTTTGTTTTCAGCATCGCTTGGAGGAGGGAGACAACAAGGCGACGACAAGAAACAAGTTCACTAGTTCATCTTCCTCTTCCCTTCGTACCAATCTTTTAATTTCTTTTTCTTATTTTGGTTATTCAAATCTTTGCAAAAAGGTTAGTATTTCTTTCTTCTTTTGCTTTCTTCATATTTTTATTTTTCTTTTGCTTTCTTCTACAAGATCTTTATTTATTTATTTATTTATTTATTTTAAAAAAACAAAATTTCAACCTTCATCCAAGGATTTCTCAACTAGAATAAGATAAAAGTGAGATTTTAAATAACTAAATTTTAGAACAAGTCTCTGTGGATTCGACCCTATACTTGCCACTACACATTTTGCTAAAAAGATTCTAATAAGTTTAGATTTTATAGCTTGTACGTGATTCAACAATGATGGAGTTTTTCATGAATTTCGAATCGCGAACACACCTCTGACAGTAAGAGTTTGATATATCCCTGGGGGGTAAAATTTCAACTTGTCGATTCTTCAATAGAACGATAAGTCCACTCAAAATACTATTATGTTCAAAATTACACCTCTAACAGTAGATAAATCCCGGTCAAGTTAACATCACATCTCAGACCAAAATTTCAACTTGTCAGTCCTCTTCAATAGGATGGCGAGTCTACCAAATTGCTCAAATCGCAGAGTCTATCGGTCAAGTTAATACTATACTTCTGACTAAAGTTGCTCATATCGCAATATAAATCGCTGTTAAGTTAACACTATACCTACGACAGCGATTCTCTCAATTTTCTCACCGAAAATGAGACATTTAATGTCAAGCTAATATCACACCTCTGACATCCATTTTATTGTTAAGTTAATACTACACCTATGACAATAATCTTTCCTCGAGCTTTCTCTTCAAAGCCGAGATGTCAAGTGCTATGTTAATATAACCTCTCTAGCATTTATCTTACTGTTAAGTTAACATTACACCTATGACAGTGATCTCCTCGATTTTCTCAGTGAAGACGAGACCTTTCAATACTAAGTTAAACATCACACCTCTAGCATGCATTTCATTATTAAGTTAATATTACACCTATGACAATGATCTTCTCTCGATTTTCTCAGTAAAAATGTGACTTTCGTGGTGCTAAGTTCACATCTTTGTCAAGTTAATATCATACCTCTGACAATTCAATTTGCTCAAATTGCAAACCCAAACATGTCATGTTAACATTACACCTCCGACGGTAAAAAATCTCCATGGATCTTCAAAAAATCCAATCCCATTTGTTATTCTTCCCATAGAATGACAGGTTCACTTAAGTTGCGTAGATCACAAAATCAATGTTGTTATGTTAATATCACACATCTAACAGTAACTTTATATTCTATTGATTTCCAGATTTCCAGCAGAGTTCTAGTCATATTAACATTAAACCTCTGACGATAAAGTCAGATATAATTCCTGGCAATCAAACTTCACTTGTTATTCTCATCAATAGAATAGCAAGTCCACAAATTTTGATCAAAACACAAGTCCAAATCTCATTGTCAATTTAACATCTCACCTCTGACAGTCAACTTCTAAAATTTCCCTAGTAGAGTTATTTAATTTACTAAGTTAATATCACACCTCTGGCAATTAAAACTCTTCCCCAGAAGCTTTGAGCGTGACCTTTGCGTCTCAAGCATAGAGCTGCGTCTCAACGAACTTAAGAGCCGCATCTTAACAGCATGTAAAGGTTGCATCTCTATAGCAATTGAGAGCCGCGTCTCTATAACAATTGAGAGTCACGTCGCAACTTTGGTGAAGTTCGCATCTCCACTTGATCAGTGTGCAAGAACCGCGTATGTGAGAGTTGCGTCTTCTCTCTTTAAATACAAGGAGTATGTTTCTGCTTTCGCATTCAGTTCAACAGTACACTGGCAAGAACAAATCAACAACTCCACTAGTTTAATAGTACACCAAGCAAATTAGAGCTCATAATAAGTGTTAGACTGAGTTTCTAAAGACACTTGTGATGATCTTTTCTGGAGGCTTCAAGAAATTCAACATACCCTCATGAAGACCACCATCCAAACAGGATCGGGCTCAGGGTACCCCAAGAAACTGCCTCCAAAAAAATGCCAGTATGATTACAGAATGCCCAGATTCAATCGAAGTCCAAAGTATTTCGTATCCGTCCCAGTCAACCGCGGAGTTTCAAAAATTTTAGAGGGGGTTCTGTAGGCTATCAAAAAATTACTAAAAACAAAGCCGCAGACGTGGACCTCACGAATGCGGAGGTTGCGTTCCAACCTCAGACGCGAACCTCGCGTCCTTTGTCAAACACGGAGGTCGTCAGACGAGAACCTCGCGTCCTTTCCTAAACTCAAAGGTCACGTTCTAACCTAAGACGCGGACCTCGCATCATTTGTTAGACGTGAACCTCGCGTCCTTTCTCAAACGTGGAGGTTGTCAGACATGGACCTCGCATCCTTTCTCAAATGCGGAGGTCGCCAAACACGGACCTCACGTCCTTTACCAAACGCGGAGATCGCTTTCCAACCTCAGACGTGGACCTCACATCTTTAATCAAACGCGGAGGTCGTCAGACGCGGACCTCGCGTCCTTTATCAAATGTAGTGGTCGTCAGATGCGAACCTCGCATCCTTTGTTAAACATGAAACTCAATGAGCTTCGTGAGCAGCTCCGTGTTCCAACACATGCTGCGAGCCTGTGAGCTCTGCGTCTCAACATCAGAGTGAGGTATGCGTCCAACGTGAGACCCACGTTTCTACTGTAACTGTCAGTCATGACTGGGTCAATCACTCCCACATTCTCCCCACTTAATGAGGGATTAATCCCCATTAATGAAGATATTTAAGGGGGTAATTACACCCCAATTTCTCTATAAATAGCTATGAAAAGCTAGAGGAGCAAGGGGCCTCTCGAAAGGGGCTGAAGAGGAGAGTCCTGGTGGAGGAATCCCAGAGCCATAGGCAGAGAGGGAGAGCTACCTCGCCAGAGTTTGACCTTGAAGCTCTGGTAGTCTGAAAAGAATTCAACTCTTTTTATTAACTTGCTGAGTTTAAGTTCTTTAAATCTCTTTGAGATTCCATTACTGATAAGAGCTGTGCTATTCCACCAGTAGATGCAAAGAGAGGATCCACTAGAGGACTTGATGTTCGGTCGGTCATCGAGGAACAAGACTCACTCTCCATCGCCATGTGAAGAGCCCAGTTTTAAATAAAGAGGAGAATCAATCAAAAGATTTTCTCTCTTTTGTAATCGGATTGTATTCATTGTAATCTTCTATTCAATCAAAAGAATTTTGCAATTGTGATTTTTTGACCCTTACAGGGATCACGATCTTAAACAGACCCTGGCTGCTGAGACCAGGGCCAACCCGTTAAGGCGAAACAAGTAACGAAAATAAGAGCTCAATGAGCGATAACAGACGGTAGCCAGCTCTACCACATCCCCTGTAGTGCGTCTAATATGGATCCATGACATCCATCCAATAAGATCTATTCAACCGTCAAGTCTCCCCCAATCCCATGTTACTTTTATCATAAATAAATTTTTATAGTGAATCAATAACAATAATAGTGCATGTAATATCTAATAAGATAACAGGACATGTACATGTATATAACATGTAATGGGATAACAAGATATGTACAGGATAACATGAGACATGAGATCCATAAGACGTGAGACTTTAGAGGTGACCCCCACCACATATGTGATGTGACACTTTGTCCCGTGTGGTACTTAATTCCACACATCTTAGGCCAATTTGCCGATATAAACAGATAACAGAAGTGTCATATCAATATCAGGAATATATCAGTGATACAAGAACATAAAATAACAGTATTCAGTGTAACAAAGTATTCATGGAATGAGGATATAAGTACATGAAATAACAGTGTTCGATATAGTAGAGTATTCCGTGTAACGGTAATACAAATACATGAATTATAGTGTCCACAATCATAAAACACATAGAAATATGCATACAATAGTAACACATGACATCTATAACAGTGCTCAGCATATCAATGTTTAGTCTCATAAGTCCAGTAACAGTGACATGATAAGTCTGATGAAAAGATGTCAATAGATCAATATTTGTTATAATTATTTTCATATTATTAACATGATCGATACAAAGTAATTATTTATACTTATCTATTTTCAAACTCTTTACAATCATATTAAACTTATCAATTCATTAGTCTAGGATTCCATTTACATGTTGTATGGTACGTACCCAACATGCAGATAATTCATTTATATTTTATATTTAAATCATTAATCACAATAAAATATTATTTTATTCAAGATATTATATTAAAAACATACATTCATATTTTAATTAAAGTGTTTTACTAATACATAATTTACTGAATGATAGATGCAATTGCAGGATTTGTTAAACAATTAATATTATTTAATGAGTTAGTTTTATTCAATACATTGAAATATCACTTATAAAAAGAAAACACTCACATAGTTATTACAAGAATTTAGCTCATCTTTATACGATCGCTACGGCTCGAGAATTTTCCAAATCGGACCCGGATGCTCAAGATATCGCCTGAACACTAAAAACATTAAAAATAGGTTACAATGTAATTTATAACGTTTAAAATGCAATAAATATTGTTTACAAGGGGTTTTAGGTAAATTACCTTTATTTAATTTAGAAGTGGGTTTGGATTGCTAGCGGGTCGGGTTTAGATCTAATAACCCGACCCAATAGACTTAAGTGAAATGGGTTGGTGGTTAATGGGTATTTGGGTAGTGGATTTAGGTTAATTGGTTATGGATTTAGATTCAATATGAAAGAGAGAGAAAGAAAAGGGGCAGGGGAGCACTGCCATGGCTGGCGGCAACGACATGAGCCACCAACAGCAGAGAGGAGAGGGGAAAATAAGAGGGGGCGAGAGAAAGAGATAGAGGAAATAAAGAAGGGAGAGCGACCAGGGAGGAGGAGGGGAGCAAGGGTCTGGCAGGTCGGCGGTGGCGCCTGGCCAGCCGACTAGTGGCAGCCTGCTGTGGGAAGAGAGAAAAAGAGGAGAAGAAGGAGAAGTAGAAAAGAAGAAAAAAAAGAAAGAAGGAAAGAGAAAGAAGAAGAGGGAGAAGAGGGGACCTCGGGTGGTAGCCTGAGCACAACTACACGACGATGGTGGTTGCCCAATAGCGAGATGACCCAAGTGGTGGCTTGGGCCTAGGTAAGAGTGAGGAGGGGGTGTGACGCCCCGATCCGGCGGGTGCAGAAACGTCACTGCGATGTATATACGCAGGTCGAAAATACCCTCACGTATATATGCTAAGCATCAGTACAGGTAAGAATCAGAGTGCGGAAGTGCAGTTATAATATTCAACAGAAATAACACAAGTACATGGTTATCACAGAGAGGGATACAATATTACAGGAATATTATATCACCAGAAATACAAAAGTACATCATATGAAGAGATATATAAAAGCTGAGAGGTGCTCACGACAAGCAAGAGGGGTCTCAAGAACCAAACAGGAGAGGAACAGGGAGGAAGAGCTGCGGCGATAATCCAAGCTTCTGCTGCGCTCCAACTGTCACAGAAGAAACCGCTGCGCACTCTGATCAGCTACAGCAAGGCCACCAAGGTCCGATCTCTAGGATCTGGACATGAGAATTCAGGGCTGTCAGGCGCAACCCTGTGAGTACATATAATAAAGTCAAATGGCGTGCATAACAGGTACATGTGTACATGATCAAGTGATATGGTCCACATATGCAGGTACAAGAAATGACAAGTAATATAAGAAAAATTAAAGGAACGATAGTAAATCTTGTATATCGATGAATCTGAAACTGAAAACATACATAGAAGGCAGTATGAAGAGCATAGGTATATATAAACATGCGGTAAATAAGTTAAACATGCGATAAATATAAGTTGTAAGATCACCTAGAGGGGGGGTGAATAGGTGATGGCTAATCTAAAGGTCACTTATGAACAAATAATGCGGAATTAAAACTAAGTTGACCAAATTAAAACTTCCTTTTAATTTAACACTTATGTATAACCAAGAGTGTTGCCGAATTCCCCTTGCGAGGCTCTGGACAAGCTCCTCTAGATTCCCCTTGAATGGGTTGAGGTGCCGCGTTGGCTCTCTTGGTTGAATACTAGTGTTAACAAGCAATCCCACGCAAGTATATAACAATATAAGCACAAGAGTATATCAAGCATGTACAAGTGAAGACAATGAAAGTAAATGCAAGATATAAAATAGAGACAAAGAGAGAGAGAGGGAAGAGTAAGCAATCGCAAACACAAAGGGTTTGTTTCAAGGTTCGAGCACACTTGCTCTACATCCCCGCCTTCGACACACGAAGGATTTCCACTATGTAAGATCCCACCGGATCTCTCCTCGGTGCCGTACACCTACAAACCCTCGGACTCCCAAGTCCCGTACACACGCAAGTCCACCGACTCGCCAAGGCCGTACCTCGAATCACCAAGAGTTCACAACCGAACTCCAACCACAACGAGCACACTTGCCCGCTTCCTCAAAATACAATGGAAATCTCTTTGGTGATCTAACACTTGATCACCAATTACAAAAGCTCACTACAACACTTTCCTATAGGATAGATATGTCTATGGATGCTCAAGTGTAGTGTGAGAAATCAAGGAAAGAAAGCTTTGGTAGAAAACACAAGAAATCACTTTAACACTCTCTTGATAAAAACTCCCTTTTGATTGGAAGTATTAGCACTCTATTTTGTGGAGAAAACTTCTGAAATGAGTGGGAAAAACTGCTCAAGAAGTCTCAAAAATCTTAACCTCAAAACAGATGACAAGATTCCAATTTATAGGCTGCAGAAAATAGAGCCGTTGGGAATCTGTCAGTGCTGTCGGTCGACCGCCGGTCGACCGGCCAACGGTCATTTTTCTGACCGTTGCAGCCACCGGTCGACCGGCTCGGTCGACCGATAACCTGGAATGAACTGTCGGTCGACCGGCCCGGTCGACTGATATTTCCAGAGAGCAAAGCTCTCTTGGTCGGTCGACCGACCCGGTCGACCGGCCACTGTGCTGACAACGTGCACAGGGCTGTGCACATCGGTCGACCGGTCCGGTCGACCGGTTTGGCCTGTCAGCCAGTCTCCAGGTCAGAAAACAGGATTTAAAAATCTTTTATAAAATCCTAAAAATACATAGAAATTCTACAAAAATAGTTTTACCAATATACTTGAAAGAACAAACATGCTTGCACAAAATCAAGACATGTTATAGATGTTTTGGTCTATTTTTGTAACTTGGAAATATTAGCTTAATAACCAAAATGTATTTTTCCAAAACATGTTTTTCCAAACTTGTTTTTCTAAATCTTCATCAAATACAAAAACAAGATATTTGAGTTCATTTTAAAGCATAGTGTGTATGGATATGATCCACTACACAATCAATAAGAAATATCTATGTTTTTGATATAAAGCTCTAATCAAGATTTTGGTTTGAAAAGATATATATATGATAGAAATACCAAAACCCAAAGTTTTTATATTTTGTCTCAAAGAAATCTTTTATGAAATCAATTAAATCAAGAGTTCTATCAAGAGTGTGTGTGTGTGATATAACTTGAGCAATCCACCAACTATCTATCCTTTACATTTTTACTAAAAACAAAAATACAAATTCTATACCTAGACCCAAGTCTTCAACTTCTTGAAGTCTTCACTTGAAGCTTCACATCATCTTGACTTGGTCCAAGCTTGATCCAAAGCTCCTTGGATCACAACATGCAAGCTCCAAATCTTGATCTTTTAACCTTTGTTGAGCTTTGCACCTACTAAGATCTTGATCATGAATCTGTCACTAATTAGCACAAGATCATTAGTAAATATAATTTCATGAGTTGATCATCATCAAAACTAGGGCGATAGGCCTTTGGGCCAACAATCTCCCCCTTTTTGATGATGACAAAACTCATGAAATTATATATGCATGGATTAAAGTAAAGCTTCAAAGAAGCTCCCCCTTAACTCATGCATACCAAATAAATAAAAGATATGGCAATAAAAGCACATGACATGTATGCAATGTAGGAGATGCAATCATATAAATCAAATCATAAATCAAATCTTTTGCTCCTAATTGCAAAATAACATATATGCATAAATACAAATCTTACTCCCCCTTAAGCAAGGAACCAAATACTTCTCCCCCTTAAGTAAGGAAATCATGAAATCATGCATATAAAATCACAAATTCTTCTCCCCCTTTTTGTCAATCATCAACAAAGGGTTCAAAGAAAAATACATCAAACAAATTCTTCTCCCCCTTTTTTTTTGTCAAAAATAAGGAAATCAAGGAGGGTAAAATACAACGCAATCAATAAAATTTATATGCGATATAAATTCATGAAGAGGAAGACGTTAAGTTAGCTTCCCGACACATATACATTACATGAAAGAGGGATGACAAGCCCTAATTCACATAACGTATAATATGTCATGCATAAGAGGAGATGTGAAGCTCCCCCTACACACGTATATCATATAAAGAAGAGTTGTCAATCTCCTCAATTTATAATATACTCAACATGAATCTACATATGGAAGAGATGTTAAGCTCTCCTTGCATATAGACAATACAAATCAAAAATTTTGAATTTTTCTTTATCAAAACAAAATTTTAACTTTTTCTTAGTAACAACACATTTTGAGATATCAATTGTAAAATAAACAAATTTTGAATTTTGATACCAATTTCAAAACACAATGCATAAGCTTATTATGAAATACCAATTTGAAATCTAATTAAGCTTAGCATCAACAATCTTTGTGCTTTAAAGGAAATACCACTTGTAAAATAAGCACAAATAGATAACATATATGTATGACAAGATAATACCAATAGAAATTGATATAATTTGAAGGCATTCATACATACAATCAAAATATGGATATACACAACATGAAGTCATATTGATACAATTGCAAATAACCAATGATACCAATTGAAAAGTAAGCATAAGTGTATACATCATATAATCTACCATATGAAGAATTCGAACTAGTTAAATGAACTTGTTTTAAGAACTAGTACGAGATCCTTCCATCAAGGAATAAGTTAAAAAGTTTTCATGAAAGATCAATGAAACACAAGGCACTAAAAAGCACTCTATCCATAAAGTCCAAATCAAAAAAGAAGTGAGTGTGATAGTGTTATGTGGAACATGGTATCATGAAAAATAGCAATAAAACTCAATATATCCTTAAAATTTTGAAATCATGAAATCCATCACAAAAATTTTATTGAAAAATTACAAAATTTTTATTAAGAACTAAAATTTATATTTCAAGATATATGTATGTTTTGACAAGACATTAAGTATACATACATATCCTTAAAACACAATTGAGTCCATATATAGATTTGCATGAAAGGCAAATGACTCAAGAGGTATCCATGTATATCTTAATGTTTTGGCAAGACAAATATATACATGAAATGAAAGCACATGATCATAGCATAAATCCAAAATGGGAATACAAATTTAAAATGTAATAATCATCAAAACTTAGGCTATACTAGCACACCTAATGGGTACAAATAAGCATTCAAACCCAATCATATATAGATTTATTGTGATTCATAATGTGTACAAGTATAAATCTAAGTGTTGACAAATGCTAACATTTAAACTAATATTCAAATCATGAAGCATCAAATAAATTTTGAAAATACAAAAGAATTTATCCATATGATTAAAAATAGGATCATGTGAATCAATTTGAAGAATAGATAACTAGTTTAAATGGATTTTTGACAAACTAGTTAAAGATCCTTCAAAAATACAAAGTCAAATGTTTTCCATGAATATACTAAATACATAAAAGTTCAAGCACTCATAGTCCATAAAGCTCAAAAATTATATTTTGTATCATAAAGATGAGTGTTCAAAAGATCATGTAAATAGCATTTTTATGAAAATAGTTATTCAAGCTCAAAAAGATCATAAATCACATTTTGTTGTACAAATCAAAAACATGAAAAATCATTTTTTTATTATTTATTTAAACTACTAATCTTCATGGTATATGTATGATTTATCCAATTCTAACAATATGCATACATATCCCAAATATGAAAAGAGTCTATATATATATTGCATGAAGGCAAATGACTCAAGGGTATACATGTATATTTATTAGATTTGAATTAAACACACATATACATGAAGTAAGATCAAAGATAGGCATAACAAGTATAAATGACCGAATCATCAAAACTAGCCTATACACATGCATATAGTGGATACAAATGAGCATGAAGTTCAAATATGTATGAGTCAATTGTAGTTCACTATTCATATATGTATAAATGCAAGTTTTGACACATTCTACATTTAAGCATGTAAATGCCACATGAAGCACATAAAATCTTAAAACATGAACATGCTATGAATGATATTATGAAAATAAAAGCATGTACATAAATAAAATAGGAGTTAAGAAATTGTTACCAACTCCAAAACTCCAAGCATGGTGGTCTTTCCCACCAAAATCTCCTTGATAGCAATGCATCCAAAAGTTTGTCCATCATGTCCATTGCATCCGCTATCAAGGCACCAATCCTCTCACGTTTTGTGAGAGCCCTCACCTACATCAAATCAAAGGGTGGGGTTTTGGTACCCATACTTTCTTGGGTCCTTTGGGGTTAGCTTTATTGTAAGGATCCCAAAAATCTTTTATACTTAGCCAAATATAAATGAGGTTTCTTATCAAAACAAAATTTTGCTAAATGGCCTTTGCGGCCACAATGTGTACATTTGTACACCTTAGCATACTTATGAGTGGGAGTGTGAGCATGATGTGCATCATAAGCATGTGCATGATGTGAATGTGCATGAGTATGAGGAACTTGTTTCTTTTGAAACAAGGATTCCAATCTAGTATGATTGAATGCACATGAGCTCAAATTAGAGCTCAAATTATCAATTTTATTTTTCAAATTTTTAATCTCATTTTGATCAATGTGAGCATGAGAAGCATGATGAGATATATGAACAATTTTCTTTTTCTTTTACAAACATTTTCCTTTTCTTTTTCACAATTTTTCTTTTTAAAGATTTATTTTCTTGAAAAACATCTTCCTTTTGTTTTTCACCAAATCAATCTTATTTTTCAAAATCATATTTCCTTCACATAAAACATTCAATTTAGACATTAAGGAAATATTCTCATTTTTCAAATCTTCATTTTCTTTTTCTAAGCATGCCATTTATTTTCTAATAAATCTTTATCATTAAGCATGGCATCAAAATTCTTTTTCAAAATTTTATTATCTTTTTCTAAACATGCAATGTTACTTCTAAAAGAGTCATGTTCTACATGCATGCAATCAAGTTCCTTTTTCAAATTTTTATTTTTCTTTTTAATCATGTCATATTTTTCAAGCACAAGATGACAAAAGGTAGCAAGCTCATCATATGACATGTCTACATCCTCATCATCGGATTCGGTGTTTACCTCAAGGGGGTTATCCCCTTGGACCATATAGCATACGTTGGAGATGTCGCTTCCAACGTCCGAATCGCTCCCCGCATAGTATAGGTCCTTTTCGTCAAGGGAGGTGATGATGTTCCAAGCTACAAAAGCCGATTCAACATTAGAAACCCTAGATAAATAATCATCATTTAGGGTTGACTTAATAGCATGAAGGGCTTTTGCATTAGCCTCAATGTTCTTACCATTTAAGCAATATTCTTTATTAGTTGTGGCAAGATATACACTAAGGCCAAGTCCTTTGAGGAACAAAGACATCTTAACCTTCCAAATTTGGATGTTAAGAATGTCAAAGGTGGGTGGTGACATGAAGTCCATAGTGTGTGTACAAATCTTGTGATTAGCCTAAAAGAGGATCTTTAACTCTTAGGTTGTTAGACCCAATATCAAGAGCACTAGCTCTGATACCATTGTAAGATCACCTAGAGGGGGGTGAATAGGTGATGGCTAATCTAAAGGTCACTTATGAACAAATAATGCGGAATTAAAACTAAGTTGACCAAATTAAAACTTCCTTTTAATTTAACACTTATGTATAACCAAGAGTGTTGCCGAATTCCCCTTGCGAGGCTCTGGACAAGCTCCTCTAGATTCCCCTTGAATGGGTTGAGGTGCCGCGTTGGCTCTCTTGGTTGAATACTAGTGTTAACAAGCAATCCCACGCAAGTATATAACAATATAAGCACAAGAGTATATCAAGCATGTACAAGTGAAGACAATGAAAGTAAATGCAAGATATAAAATAGAGACAAAGAGAGAGAGAGGGAAGAGTAAGCAATCGCAAACACAAAGGGTTTGTTTCGAGGTTCGAGCACACTTGCTCTACATCCCCGCCTTCGACACACGAAGGATTTCCACTATGTAAGATCCCACCGGATCTCTCCTCGGTGCCGTACACCTACAAACCCTCGGACTCCCAAGTCCCGTACACACGCAAGTCCACCGACTCGCCAAGGCCGTACCTCGAATCACCAAGAGTTCACAACCGAACTCCAACCACAACGAGCACACTTGCCCGCTTCCTCAAAATACAATGGAAATCTCTTTGGTGATATAACACTTGATCACCAATTACAAAAGCTCACTACAACACTTTCCTATAGGATAGATATGTCTATGGATGCTCAAGTGTAGTGTGAGAAATCAAGGAAAGAAAGCTTTGGTAGAAAACACAAGAAATCACTTTAACACTCTCTTGATAAAAACTCCCTTTTGATTGGAAGTATTAGCACTCTATTTTGTGGAGAAAACTTCTGAAATGAGTGGGAAAAACTGCTCAAGAAGTCTCAAAAATCTTAACCTCAAAACAGATGACAAGATTCCAATTTATAGGCTGCAGAAAATAGAGCCGTTGGGAATCTGTCAGTGCTGTCGGTCGACCGCCGGTCGACCGGCCAACGGTCATTTTTCTGACCGTTGCAGCCACCGGTCGACCGGCTCGGTCGACCGATAACCTGGAATGAACTGTCGGTCGACCGGCCCGGTCGACTGATATTTCCAGAGAGCAAAGCTCTCTTGGTCGGTCGACCGACCCGGTCGACCGGCCACTGTGCTGACAACGTGCACAGGGCTGTGCACATCGGTCGACCGGTCCGGTCGACCGGTTTGGCCTGTCAGCCAGTCTCCAGGTCAGAAAACAGGATTTAAAAATCTTTTATAAAATCCTAAAAATACATAGAAATTCTACAAAAATAGTTTTACCAATATACTTGAAAGAACAAACATGCTTGCACAAAATCAAGACATGTTATAGATGTTTTGGTCTATTTTTGTAACTTGGAAATATTAGCTTAATAACCAAAATGTATTTTCCAAAACATGTTTTTCCAAACTTGTTTTTCTAAATCTTCATCAAATACAAAAACAAGATATTTGAGTTCATTTTAAAGCATAGTGTGTATGGATATGATCCACTACACAATCAATAAGAAATATCTATGTTTTTGATATAAAGCTCTAATCAAGATTTTGGTTTGAAAAGATATATATATGATAGAAATACCAAAACCCAAAGTTTTTATATTTTGTCTCAAAGAAAATCTTTTATGAAATCAATTAAATCAAGAGTTCTATCAAGAGTGTGTGTGTGTGATATAACTTGAGCAATCCACCAACTATCTATCCTTTACATTTTTACTAAAAACAAAAATACAAATTCTATACCTAGACCCAAGTCTTCAACTTCTTGAAGTCTTCACTTGAAGCTTCACATCATCTTGACTTGGTCCAAGCTTGATCCAAAGCTCCTTGGATCACAACATGCAAGCTCCAAATCTTGATCTTTTAACCTTTGTTGAGCTTTACACCTACTAAGATCTTGATCATGAATCTGTCACTAATTAGCACAAGATCATTAGTAAATATAATTTCATGAGTTGATCATCATCAAAACTAGGGCGATAGGCCTTTGGGCCAACAATCTCCCCCTTTTTGATGATGACAAAACTCATGAAATTATATATGCATGGATTAAAGTAAAGCTTCAAAGAAGCTCCCCCTTAACTCATGCATATCAAATAAATAAAAGATATGGCAATAAAAGCACATGACATGTATGCAATGTAGGAGATGCAATCATATAAATCAAATCATAAATCAAATCTTTTGCTCCTAATTGCAAAATAACATATATGCATAAATACAAATCTTACTCCCCCTTAAGCAAGGAACCAAATACTTCTCCCCCTTAAGTAAGGAAATCATGAAATCATGCATATAAAATCACAAATTCTTCTCCCCCTTTTTGTCAATCATCAACAAAGGGTTCAAAGAAAAATACATCAAACAAATTCTTCTCCCCCTTTTTTTTGTCAAAAATAAGGAAATCAAGGAGGGTAAAATACAACGCAATCAATAAAATTTATATGCGATATAAATTCATGAAGAGGAAGACGTTAAGTTAGCTTCCCGACACATATACATTACATGAAAGAGGGATGACAAGCCCTAATTCACATAACGTATAATATGTCATGCATAAGAGGAGATGTGAAGCTCCCCCTACACACGTATATCATATAAAGAAGAGTTGTCAATCTCCTCAATTTATAATATACTCAACATGAATCTACATATGGAAGAGATGTTAAGCTCTCCTTGCATATAGACAATACAAATCAAAAATTTTGAATTTTTCTTTATCAAAACAAAATTTTAACTTTTTCTTAGTAACAACACATTTTGAGATATCAATTGTAAAATAAACAAATTTTGAATTTTTGATACCAATTTCAAAACACAATGCATAAGCTTATTATGAAATACCAATTTGAAATCTAATTAAGCTTAGCATCAACAATCTTTGTGCTTTAAAGGAAATACCACTTGTAAAATAAGCACAAATAGATAACATATATGTATGACAAGATAATACCAATAGAAATTGATATAATTTGAAGGCATTCATACATACAATCAAAATATGGATATACACAACATGAAGTCATATTGATACCAATTGCAAATAACCAATGATACCAATTGAAAAGTAAGCATAAGTGTATACATCATATAATCTACCATATGAAGAATTCGAACTAGTTAAATGAACTTGTTTTAAGAACTAGTACGAGATCCTTCCATCAAGGAATAAGTTAAAAAGTTTTTCATGAAAGATCAATGAAACACAAGGCACTAAAAAGCACTCTATCCATAAAGTCCAAATCAAAAAAGAAGTGAGTGTGATAGTGTTATGTGGAACATGGTATCATGAAAAATAGCAATAAAACTCAATATATCCTTAAAATTTTGAAATCATGAAATCCATCACAAAACTTTTATTGAAAAATTACAAAATTTTTATTAAAAACTAAAATTTATATTTCAAGATATATGTATGTTTTGACAAGACATTAAGTATACATACATATCCTTAAAACACAATTGAGTCCATATATAGATTTGCATGAAAGGCAAATGACTCAAGAGGTATCCATGTATATCTTAATGTTTTGGCAAGACAAACATATACATGAAATGAAAGCACATGATCATAGCATAAATCCAAAATGGGAATACAAATTTAAAATGTAATAATCATCAAAACTTAGGCTATACTAGCACACCTAATGGGTACAAATAAGCATTCAAACCCAATCATATATAGATTTATTTGTGATTCATAATGTGTACAAGTATAAATCTAAGTGTTGACAAATGCTAACATTTAAACTAATATTCAAATCATGAAGCATCAAATAAATTTTGAAAATACAAAAGATTTATCCATATGATTAAAAATAGGATCATGTGAATCAATTTGAGAATAGATAACTAGTTTAAATGGATTTTTGACAAACTAGTTAAAGATCCTTCAAAAATACAAAGTCAAATGTTTTCCATGAATAATACTAAATACATAAAAGTTCAAGCACTCATAGTCCATAAAGCTCAAAAATTATATTTTGTATCATAAAGATGAGTGTTCAAAAGATCATGTAAATAGCATTTTTATGAAAATAGTTATTCAAGCTCAAAAAGATCATAAATCACATTTTGTTGTACAAATCAAAAACATGAAAAATCATTTTTTTTATTATTTATTTAAACTACTAATCTTCATGGTATATGTATGATTTATCCAATTCTAACAATATGCATACATATCCCAAATATGAAAAGAGTCTATATATATATTGCATGAAGGCAAATGACTCAAGGGTATACATGTATATTTATTAGATTTGAATTAAACACACATATACATGAAGTAAGATCAAAGATAGGCATAACAAGTATAAATGACCGAATCATCAAAACTAGCCTATACACATGCATATAGTGGATACAAATGAGCATGAAGTTCAAATATGTATGAGTCAATTGTAGTTCACTATTCATATATGTATAAATGCAAGTTTTGACACATTCTACATTTAAGCATGTAAATGCCACATGAAGCACATAAAATCTTAAAACATGAACATGCTATGAATGATATTATGAAAATAAAAGCATGTACATAAATAAAATAGGAGTTAAGAAATGTTACCAACTCCAAAACTCCAAGCATGGTGGTCTTTCCCACCAAAATCTCCTTGATAGCAATGCATCCAAAGTTTGTCCATCATGTCCATTGCATCCGCTATCAAGGCACCAATCCTCTCACGTTTTGTGAGAGCTCTCACCTACATCAAATCAAAGGGTGGGGGTTTTGGTACCCATACTTTCTTGGGTCCTTTGGGGTTAGCTTTATTGTAAGGATCCCAAAATCTTTATACTTAGCCAAATATAAATGAGGTTTCTTATCAAAACAAAATTTTGCTAAATGGCCTTTGCGGCCACAATGTGTACATTTGTACACCTTAGCATACTTATGAGTGGGAGTGTGAGCATGATGTGCATCATAAGCATGTGCATGATGTGAATGTGCATGAGTATGAGGAACTTGTTTCTTTTGAAACAAGGATTCCAATCTAGTATGATTGAATGCACATGAGCTCAAATTAGAGCTCAAATTATCAATTTTATTTTTCAAATTTTTAATCTCATTTTGATCAATGTGAGCATGAGAAGCATGATGAGATATATGAACAATTTTCTTTTTCTTTTTACAAACATTTTCCTTTTCTTTTTCACAAATTTTTCTTTTTAAAGATTTATTTTCTTGAAAAACATCTTCCTTTTGTTTTTTCACCAAATCAATCTTATTTTTCAAAATCATATTTCCTTCACATAAAACATTCAATTTAGACATTAAGGAAATATTCTCATTTTTCAAATCTTCATTTTCTTTTTCTAAGCATGCCATTTTATTTTCTAATAAATCTTTATCATTAAGCATGGCATCAAAATTCTTTTTCAAAATTTTATTATCTTTTTCTAAACATGCAATGTTACTTCTAAAAGAGTCATGTTCTACATGCATGCAATCAAGTTCCTTTTTCAAATTTTATTTTTCTTTTTAATCATGTCATATTTTTCAAGCACAAGATGACAAAAGGTAGCAAGCTCATCATATGACATGTCTACATCCTCATCATCGGATTCGGTGTTTACCTCAAGGGGGTTATCCCCTTGGACCATATAGCATACGTTGGAGATGTCGCTTCCAACGTCCGAATCGCTCCCCGCATAGTATAGGTCCTTTTCGTCAAGGGAGGTGATGATGTTCCAAGCTACAAAAGCCGATTCAACATTAGAAACCCTAGATAAATAATCATCATTTAGGGTTGACTTAATAGCATGAAGGGCTTTTGCATTAGCCTCAATGTTCTTACCATTTAAGCAATATTCTTTATTAGTTGTGGCAAGATATACACTAAGGCCAAGTCCTTTGAGGAACAAAGACATCTTAACCTTCCAAATTTGGATGTTAAGAATGTCAAAGGTGGGTGGTGACATGAAGTCCATAGTGTGTGTACAAATCTTGTGATTAGCCTAAAAGAGGATCTTTAACTCTTAGGTTGTTAGACCCAATATCAAGAGCACTAGCTCTGATACCAATTGTAAGATCACCTAGAGGGGGGGTGAATAGGTGATGGCTAATCTAAAGGTCACTTATGAACAAATAATGCGGAATTAAAACTAAGTTGACCAAATTAAAACTTCCTTTTAATTTAACACTTATGTATAACCAAGAGTGTTGCCGAATTCCCCTTGCGAGGCTCTGGACAAGCTCCTCTAGATTCCCCTTGAATGGGTTGAGGTGCCGCGTTGGCTCTCTTGGTTGAATACTAGTGTTAACAAGCAATCCCACGCAAGTATATAACAATATAAGCACAAGAGTATATCAAGCATGTACAAGTGAAGACAATGAAAGTAAATGCAAGATATAAAATAGAGACAAAGAGAGAGAGAGGGAAGAGTAAGCAATCGCAAACACAAAGGGTTTGTTTCGAGGTTCGAGCACACTTGCTCTACATCCCCGCCTTCGACACACGAAGGATTTCCACTATGTAAGATCCCACCGGATCTCTCCTCGGTGCCGTACACCTATAAACCCTCGGACTCCCAAGTCCCGTACACACGCAAGTCCACCGACTCGCCAAGGCCGTACCTCGAATCACCAAGAGTTCACAATCGAACTCCAACCACAACGAGCACACTTGCCCGCTTCCTCAAAATACAATGGAAATCTCTTTGGTGATCTAACACTTGATCACCAATTACAAAAGCTCACTACAACACTTTCCTATAGGATAGATATGTCTATGGATGCTCAAGTGTAGTGTGAGAAATCAAGGAAAGAAAGCTTTGGTAGAAAACACAAGAAATCACTTTAACACTCTCTTGATAAAAACTCCTTTTGATTGGAAGTATTAGCACTCTATTTTGTGGAGAAAACTTCTGAAATGAGTGGGAAAAACTGCTCAAGAAGTCTCAAAAATCTTAACCTCAAAACAGATGACAAGATTCCAATTTATAGGCTGCAGAAAATAGAGCCGTTGGGAATCTGTCAGTGCTGTCGGTCGACCGCCGGTCGACCGGCCAACGGTCATTTTTCTGACCGTTGCAGCCACCGGTCGACCGGCTCGGTCGACCGATAACCTGGAATGAACTGTCGGTCGACCGGCCCGGTCGACTGATATTTCCAGAGAGCAAAGCTCTCTTGGTCGGTCGACCGACCCGGTCGACCGGCCACTGTGCTGACAACGTGCACAGGGCTGTGCACATCGGTCGACCGGTCCGGTCGACCGGTTTGGCCTGTCAGCCAGTCTCCAGGTCAGAAAACAGGATTTAAAAATCTTTTATAAAATCCTAAAAATACATAGAAATTCTACAAAAATAGTTTTACCAATATACTTGAAAGAACAAACATGCTTGCACAAAATCAAGACATGTTATAGATGTTTTGGTCTATTTTTGTAACTTGGAAATATTAGCTTAATAACCAAAATGTATTTTTCAAAACATGTTTTTCCAAACTTGTTTTTCTAAATCTTCATCAAATACAAAAACAAGATATTTGAGTTCATTTTAAAGCATAGTGTGTATGGATATGATCCACTACACAATCAATAAGAAATATCTATGTTTTTGATATAAAGCTCTAATCAAGATTTTGGTTTGAAAAGATATATATATGATAGAAATACCAAAACCCAAAGTTTTTATATTTGTCTCAAAGAAAATCTTTTATGAAATCAATTAAATCAAGAGTTCTATCAAGAGTGTGTGTGTGTGATATAACTTGAGCAATCCACCAACTATCTATCCTTTACATTTTTACTAAAAACAAAAATACAAATTCTATACCTAGACCCAAGTCTTCAACTTCTTGAAGTCTTCACTTGAAGCTTCACATCATCTTGACTTGGTCCAAGCTTGATCCAAAGCTCCTTGGATCACAACATGCAAGCTCCAAATCTTGATCTTTTAACCTTTGTTGAGCTTTGCACCTACTAAGATCTTGATCATGAATCTGTCACTAATTAGCACAAGATCATTAGTAAATATAATTTCATGAGTTGATCATCATCAAAACTAGGGCGATAGGCCTTTGGGCCAACATAAGTATGGACAAAACTAGTTGTACAAGCTCAGATTATGGATTCACGGGACAGATACGTCAAGGGGATAATTCAAATAAGGAAACCCTCATCTATATACCATATATCTCATGTCGTCATCGTCTGAGTTTATACAACTTGAGTTACCCTGAGAGTAACTGAACTATAGTGTGTCAGTAGTAATCATTATGCCACATAAATCATATGTCACAAGGCAGGGTGTCAACTCAGAGCATAATAGTATAACTGGAATATAAATGTGTTGCATTTTAATTTATCTAATAGTAATAATCAGTATCGTTTGATATTTCAATCGCCTCCCTACCAGCGCCTCACATCACTGATAGTCCATACTAGAGTTCGCACTCTGTAGAACTTACCCGGGTCTGATATGAGAGTACCAGGACCAGAACAAAGGAGAGACCAAATATCACATGTTCCTAACATTATTATGTTTGGTTGTTTTATGTTATTCATCCGATTCATATGCTTTTGTATGTGCTACCGGCACACATACATCCACTTATGAAAAAGATGAGTTATTATTTGGAAACTGATAAATCTGATGGCCCATATTTATAGTGGGTCTCGTCTCTGCCCGGGACTAGCTCAGGAGTACGGCTACTGCTTCCGGGGAGTTATCATTACGCGCCCCACACGACACTTCAGATTCAGGCTACTACTTCTGGAGACTTATCATTACGCGCCCCACACGACACTTCAGAAATATCACTATTATAAATATGAAATCATATCGGTTTCCATCAGTTTCCCCCACCCCAGTGTAAATTGAGTATTTTTATTATACATATATGAATTGCCCAAAGATAATATCTACAAGTGTATACAGTATAACCATAATTATCCAACTACAAGAATTTACAAGGGTATAATATCAGAAGTTACCCTTTTTCAGGGGTTCAGGAATATAAGAGTTCAGGAGTAACAAATATCTGGTAACAGTATAATAATCATGCCAAGTCCCCGTAAAAGTAATAGTGATGAATATGCAATATAATACAGGTGCCACAATATCAGGTCAAGTGTACCAGTACCGGGTGATAGCATGTAAAGTGTCAAGTGTTATTATATCAGGTTTCAGGTAGCAGGTGATAAGTATAGCATGGCAAGTACTGGTGTCAGATATAAAGTAATAAGTATAGCATGGCAAATTGATTGAGATTTTCCTGCACACAAATATAGAATATTAGATTTAGAAGTAAAGATGTGCAGGTGCTCACTTCTAATCCGCTGTAGCAATGGCTATGCGGGTCGTGATCCTCAGGGAGGGACTAGCGATGGAAGCTTGTTTAGCAAGTTCTCTAAAAAATTATTCTTTTAGTTATTAAAAAGAAAATAAGAAAATAATAGTTAAAGTCTGGTTAGGAATAGGAGCGATATGTACAATGAGTTGGGAAAGAAAGAGTTGGAAGATGAAGTGTTGGTGATCTAAACTAAACTTACAAAGAAAGAAAGAAAAACTAAAAACACATACCTACCTCTTCTGCCCTGTTTACCTTTGATCCGTTTGCAACGACTTACCTCATCTCTGAAGGCATTTAAGCATGGCGTATAGGATCTGTTCATCACTATAGGCCATCAAGGGCTCTTCTTTGGCTAAGCGTTCTCGAAGCGATCAAATCTCATGGTTTGCAAGACATCAGAGAAAAACAATAAAAGAAGACAAGAATAGAAGAAATAAACAGAAAACAAGAATAATAAAAACAAACCTTGAGTAGATTTTATTAACAATGGAAGAAAAGTATGATTTACACCGACGTTACCTCAGTACAAGCATGAACTCCTTCCTCCATGAAAGCATCCTCCACTCTCAGTTACATAAAAAAATAAAAGTTACAAGAAGGAAAATAAAAACCTAAACTACAACTAGCCTAAAAACCCTAGGTTTTGCTCTGTACTGCGCTGTGTGTCCTTCTCGGTTGCTCTGCAGGGGTATTTATAGGTGTAGAAGGAAGTAGAGTCCCAATACGACTCCTCCACGAAAACTGTTTCCCTGGCTTATCCAAACTGCCGCGGAAACGTGGCTTGGGCCGCGTTTCCGCGGCCAAGTTGTGTCGGTTGGCCACGTGCTTTCGCGGGTGGCCTTCTCTGGTCCGTCAATCTGGGTTTATTTTTCTGGAAGATGTATCCTGACTCTTTATTTTGGGATTTTGGGATAACTTAGGAAGCAAGTTACCCTAAATCAAATCTTTATCAACGAATTTGTGATCTTGAACTCTCCTTCTTTGGTTTTTTATCCTCATCCTGCAAGTATTTAGGGTTGAATAGAAGTCTATCCTTCCCTCTCTTTTAGTATTTGCAACTATTGCCCTTAGTAATTGCAACTTTGACATTTGATAATTGCAACTTTTGCATTGGGCTTTAAACATGGGCTTTTGGGCTTCTTTTAAGGCTTTATTCCTTTATTTTTATTTCTCAAGGCCTGCACACAATAAATAATAAAATATTAGTAAATGTGCAGAATTATAGGAATAAATATGAAAATGTGATAGTAAATGTATTGAAAAAAATGCACTTTTTACTACCTATCACAAATACCGGTATCAGATATCAAATAATAAGTATAGCATGGCAAGTACCGGTATCAGATATTAAGTAATAAGCATAGCATGGCAAGTACCGATATCACATATCAAATAATAAGTATAGCATGGCAAGTACCGGTATCAGCTATCAAATAATGAGTATAGCATGGCAAGTACCGGTATCAGATATCAAATAATAAGTATAGCATGACAAGTACCGGTGTATACATATCAGGGTTAGGTAAATAATATATCGGCGAGAGTCGCAACATCAAATACTAGGTATCAACCGGTCACGTAACATGGTACAAGAGAACGATATAAATATTTTAAACTCTTCACAACATTATTTCTAACAATAATAAATTTATCTTTTAATTAGTTATGTGAAGCCGAGTAAAGCAGGATCAGATCTAGACATACCCGGTATAATACCTGTTTGACAAAGTATAATAATAGCTGGAAGCTATTTATAAAGTATGATAATCATTTATATAACATATAATAACTTGCATAAAGAGATATCATATATTAAAAGCAAGACAATAATTATTAGACATGGAACGATGGTAATAAAGTAAGAAATGTCAAAGAAATGTACTCGCCTAATACCGGAACAAAATTACCGAGAAAAAGTCGGAGAAATCCGCTAACACGAGCGAGCAAGCCACTAGCCCATACTATATATTAAAATAAATAAATATATATAATAAATATTATTAATACATTAAGAGGGAATGAGAGAGAGCAAGGAGAGAGAGCATAGGGTTATTTGAAAGAGAGAAAATAAGAATTAATGGGGAGGGGTATAATTGAAATTATGGGAAAGTAAATAAGGGGTTGAGGAGGGGGTATTTAGGGAAAGTGAAAAGTAGTTATATTAGGAAAGAATAAAAGAAAGAAGAAAAGAAAAAAAAGAAAAGAAAAGAAAGAAAGAAAGAAGAAGAAGGGGGGAGACGGCCAGCGGCCTGGGCGGCGCCGCCACCGCCTAAGGGCGGCCAGCGAGGAGTGGGCGACGGCCTGGGCCCGGGTGAGAGGGGGTAGTGGAGTTTGTTGTTATTTGGTGTTTGGTAGAGGTGGTGGTGGTGTTTGGTAGAGGTGGTGGTGGTGTTTGGTTGTGGTGGTTGTGGTAGTTGTTAGAGGTGATGGGGAGTTAGAGGAGGAGGAAGAGATGATGACTGAGGGTTTGGAAGTGGAGGAGGTGGTAGGTTGATGGTGAATTTTCAAGAAGAAGAGGAAGTGGTGGGAATGGGTTTGGTTGAAATTGAAAGTAGAGGAGTGATGGTTGAATGAAAAGGAGCTGGTGGAGTGGAGAGGGGGTGTGGCGGAGGTGATGGTCGGCGGCTATGGGGGGCGGTGGCGGTGGTGGTGATGGTGGAGGCGGCAGTGTGAATGTGAAGTGGGTTTGTTTTGGTTGAAGTTGGTTTGGAGTTAAAATGGAGATGGAAAGAAGAAGGAAGAAGAAAGAAGGGCTTTTAATGGAGAAGGAGGAGGAAGTGTGATGATGAAATGAGATGGGGGGAAGATGGGCTGCTGTTGCAGCCCTGCAGGAGGCTGCAGGCGGCGGTTGCAGGGAAGGGGCACAGCATGGGGAAAGTCAAAGGGGAAGAAAAGAAAAGAAAGAAAAGAAAAGAAAATATAGTAAAAGGAAAAAATAAGGAAAAAGAAAAGAAAATAGTAAAAAAATTATTATTAAATTATTAATTTTTAAAATATATGGGAGTATAAAATAGGAGAGTAGAGACGGAAAAAGTAAGAAAAGAAATTGTCGATAAATAATATTATTATTTAAATAGGGCAAAAATTCGACTGTTTCAGAAACATTCCGAAAAATTCTCAAAAATAGAAAATATTATTCTAAGATGCCTAGTGAAATCAGATTCGAGAAATTCAATGTATTTTTTAAATTAAAAATTCTGAAATCTTCTGGCGATACCGGCTGGTACCAGAATCGGTCAAATTTTGAAAAATTTAGAAAAATCCCAAAAATGTATTTAGATAGAAAATGAAATTATAAGAAATAACGTAGAAGCCATTTTTAAAAATTCAATCCCGTTTAAAAACTAAAAATATGGAATCAGTCAGTGATGCCCCCGACACCAGTTTTGGAGATTTTGCAAAAAATTCTAAAAAATTCTAAAAAATCATGAAAAATTTAAAATATTAGAAAACAGTGTCTGAAACTAAAATCGGTTAAATCAAACTTCTAGAAAGGTCAAATTGGGCAGCAGGCTGGTATCGGGTTCCTAGTCCGGGTCAGGGCTGACTCTAAGACTGAGAATCCAGATCCAATAACATAAACACAAGAAATCACAACTTAAAAACAAATATTTGAAGAAAATTGAATAATACGGTCAAAAAAATCAGGACATGTATCTGGGTACGTATTTCGGGAACGAGGTGCTACAGGGGGAGAGAGAAGGAGGAGAGAGAGAGTGAGAGAGATTTAGGGAAAGTAAGAGAGAGTGAGAGAGAGATTTAGGGAGAGTGAGAGAGAGAGAGTACATGGGGAAAGAGAGTGAGAGAATGAATAAAAGTGAGAGAGAGAGTATATGGGGAAAGAGAGTGAGAGAGTGAATAAAAAAAGAGATAGAGAGAAAAAGAGGCGGCGGAAGAGTTGGTGACTTACAGGGGAGGGAAAAGGAGAAGATTGGGAAAGAAGAAAAGAAAAGAAAAGAAGAAAAGAAATTATTTAATATTATTTAATTGGGTCAAAATTTGACTAGTTCCGAACGGTTCCCAAAAATTCTGTAAAATAGAAAATATTATGCGGAGGAATAACATGAAATCTAATTCAAAAAATTTAGTCTGGTTTACAAATTAAAAATCTTGAAATCGATCATTGATATTGGTCCACACCAGATTGGTCAGATTTTTGACTAATTCAAAAAAATCTCAAAAATTGCAGTAAAATAAAAATATGACCTGGAGAATAATTTGAAAGTAGATTCTAAAAAATTAACCCTATTTGTTATTTAAAAAATCTAGAGTCGGCTTTCGGTATCGGTCGACACCGAATTCGAAGATTTTCAAAATAATTCAGAAAAATTACAAAAAATTCTGAAAAAATTCTAAATATTAGAAAATGATATCTGAAACTGAAACTGATTTAGTTTGATTGCTAGAAAGGTTAGATCAAGTATATATACTGTATCGGGTATTAGTACGGTGATACTTGTTTCTAGAACCGGGGGTTACATTAATAATCGACCTAGTTAGTCGTAAAATAAAAAAAGTAATATAATACTCAGTATATCATGAATACCATGACATGCAATACATGAGGAAGTAATAAGATCAATATGTGAGAGTGTCATGTGTCAATAGTTTAACATTTGTGCATCTGTTGTATGTCATATGTTGAAAATTTATTATTAGTTGTCTATTATTAAATGTGTTGTTATTTGAAATTGACAGATAGAGACGGGTTTTGTGTTTTAGGTGGGTTTCGTACATACCAAAAATCACTGCCCAATCATCTGGGGCTGAATTAGGTCCTACCGCTAGATAGTCAATAACAATAACAATATGAATAATACGGGATGTCTGTCATCCCCCGGAACCCTTCAGTGGAATCGTCTTTTAGCTGCACAACATATATCCTATGTTCACCTAAAATACTGGCACCGTCTCCTCTATCATTTTTCCACCCCGGTGTAAGTTATTAATAGCAGTGTCACATATATTACTTGGTTCAATCAATAACAGATTTTATACCAAGTATACAAGGTAATAATTTTTTTCTAGTAATTTCAGTAACATAAATAATGTTGTTGTCATGTATGGATATGCATAACTTGTCAAATGTTATAGGTAAAGCCAAAATAATATTCAAAATTTCAGTAATTATAATTATTTTTTGTTCTTTTTCTAAGGAGAAACAATTTAATAATTTAAACAATATTATTTTCAATATTTATAATCATTTATCTAGAACATGCAAAAATAATCACACGCCAGATACATGCTTGGAAATTTAGATTTAACAATTAAATATTTAGACATTAAATAAATTAATTAATAAATAACTTAAATTAAAATATTACTTATTTAGAAAAAGTTAAAAACACTCACCTGCACTTGCCATGGATCTGAATATCGAATTATCTAGATAAATCCGAAAACCTATAATCAACTTAATTCAAATTAGATTATTATAAATAATATTTTACTATAAGTTATTTTAATTAATTTTGATATCAAAATAATTTGTTAGAGTTATTTCAGTTTTGGATTTTATATAATTTTTCTGAAATTTTCTGGATTTTTTTGCATTTTTTTGAATTTAAATAAAAATAAAATCATTAAAATTCTTAACGGGTTGATTGCTACAGTACGGTTCGCGTCTATGCTACATAAATTTTCTGTTGGAATATGAAGAATATATATGTGAATCTTTGAATTGAATTACGGCGAGATCTGTTAATCGAATCAATTGGATGATGGTTGGAGTGTGTTCTCCTTCCATTGGGGATGAACGTGATATATTCACATGTTCAATTCCGACTTCGAATGAATGAGATATTCAAGTCTAAAGATTGCCTAATTCAAAGCCAAAATGGGACTAAAGGTAGCTAAAAGCATTTAGTCCCACATTGGCCATGGGATAGAAGTTCGTAGTGTTTAAATAGAGAAAATTGAGAACAAAGGGCGTGCCCTTTGGGTACTTGGAGTTTTCGCACGCGATTGGGAGAAAACCATGCCCGCACATGCACGCGCACTGCCGCTAGCGGCGGCGGTCGGTCGGCCGGCGCTGGTGCCGGTGCCGGGCTCGGGCTCCCTACCCGGCCTGGTTCTTTTGAACTGGGTCTCACGGGTATGGGTTACACGGAGCATACCCGCTCCGCTATCCGGATCCGAACCGCCCCGCCAATGGACCCGCTCCGCTATCCGGACCCGCTCCGACCCGCTCCGCTTTACGGATCCGAACCGCCCCGCCAAAGGCTGTCGCGACAGTTGGACAGCCAACAGTTGCGGTGGTTGGGTCGAACCATTGCAACGGTTCAGACTGAACCGTTGCAACTTTTCGTTGGGTTCGGACCCGTTAGCCCCTCCCGGAGCGCTATAAATAGCGCTCCGAATTCTCAATCAAACAAAAAACACCAAGAACAACAACAGCAAGACTTCTAAAGGAGATTCTCTCTCTCTCTCTCACTCAGTCTTGAAGTAACTTCCAAAGGGAAGTGGGAAACCATTAACTCAGTTTCCAAAGCGACTTCCAAAAGAGCTTCTGCAAAATTCGTTCTGAAAGAAGGCTCAGAAAATTCAACAGATTCTTTAATAGAATTGTTGTCTGAATCTGGGACTTCTGAAGAAGAATATTCTTCAACCTTCCTTCTTCCTCTTCTTCCTCTACAGTGGGTGCTCCTCCAAAGAAGGCAAATATTCTCCCAAATTTGTCTTTGTCCTGCTGCTTCATAATCCTGTGAAGGTATTGGTTAACTACGGTTTGACCGTACGGTGATTTGATAGTGCTATCCAAATACCGTGAAGGAGTGTTGTATCTTGGGAGACCAGCGTCCAGTAACCCGTTAGCACCGGTGCCCGTTAGCACCGGTGCGGGGGACGTAATTGTCTTAAGGAGATTCGCTTTAAGCGTACCTCACTCCAAGTACGGTATAAGTGAATTAATTTCTTTATACAGGGTATATACTGATATTCAGTATATTGAGACTGATTTTATATCAGTCTAATTGGTGTTTAACCAAGGAAGGAAATTGAAAGGTGGTTCTTAAATTAAGGAACGTTCATTTGAACGGAAAACCTCCCACCTGATATTTGATGACCTGGCCAATTAGATTGTTGATATTTCAGTGATATTGATTAGTTGTCAGATTGATCCCAGAAACCAACAATCTTAAGACAATTAATATTGAAGTTTCTTACTTCTGTTCTGCTTGAACTTGCAGAAAATGTCTGAGACTAATCAAGATAGCTGAAGCAAGGCACCAAACATGCAGCTACAAGCTTTGATGCCTACTCCACTTCCTAACCCGAAGCCGGAGAAGCCAGAAAAATTTGATGGCACAGAATTCAAGAGGTGGCAACAGAAGATGCTCTTCTACTTGACCACTCTTCATCTGGCCAGATTCCTGTAAGAAGATCCACCAGAGTCCGGAACTGATGCATGGACTTAATGTGACTTCCTTTGTCGAAATTATATTTTAAATGGACTGGATGACTCTCTTTACAATGTCTACAGTCCCATTACAACAGCAAAGAAGTTATGGGCCAGTCTTGACAAGAAGTACAAGACTGAGGATGCTGGTACCAAGAAGTTCGTCGTAGGACGATTTCTGGAGTACAAAATGGTGGACAACAAGACTGTAACCAGTCAGGTGCAAGAGTTCTAACTTATCTTGCACGAGATAGAAGCCGAAGGTATGATTCTACCTAAAACCTTTCAGGTTGCTACTATCGTGGAGAAACTCTCACCTGCGTGGAGAGATTTCAAGAACTACCTGAAGCACAAGCGAAAGGAGCTGAAGTTGGAAGATCTCATTGTGAGGCTTCGAATCGAGGAGGACAACAGAAAGTCCGAGAAAAGGAGTAGTAAGAACTCCTACGAAGTAAAAGCCAATGTGATCGAAGACTCAAAGGGGAAAGCGTCTACTTCCAAAGGCTTAAAGCGGAAGAAGACTTCCCATGGGTACAAAGGCAAGGTCCAAGAAGGCAAGAACATGCGCTTCAAGGGAACCTGCTACATTTGCAATAAAGAGGGCATAAGGCGAATGAATGTCGCAGCTATCTCAAAAAGAATAAGAAAAGCCATCCACAGGCAAACTTGACCGACCATGCACAGCTGTGGTGTCAGAGGTGAATCTGACAACAATAATAAGGATTGGTGGGTAGACACTGGAACTACTCGGCACATCTGCTCTGAGAAATTATTATTCTCTGAATATCAAAAACTAGAGCAAGATGAGCAACTATTCATGAAAAACTCAGCCGTCTCAAAGGTTGAAGGAAAAGGCAAGGTCATCCTGAAGTGGACATCTGAAAAAAAGCTTACTCTGAACGATGTGCTACATGTTACAGATATCCGCAAGAATTTGATCTCTGGATCAATACTTAGTAAGAAAGGATTAGAATGGTTTTGGAATCAGATAAATTTGTACTTACTAAGGGAGGGATGTATGTGGGAAAGGGTTATCTTGTTGACGGACTTTTTAAAGCCAATGTTACAGTGGTAGATAAAAAGTCTGTGTATTTGTACCCAAAGCTTATAAATAAAGGAAAACTTCTGTTTATTTACTTGTGTCTCCTACTTTATAACATGTTAGATTAGGGCATGTAAATTACAAGTCATTAAAAAACTTGTCTAATCTAGAATATATTCCTAAACTCAACTTGGAAGAAATTCGTAAGTATGAGATTTGTGTTGAGGCCAAGTTAGCGAAAACTCATTTCACTCAATTGATCGAAATACAGAACCTTTAGGGTTAATTCATAGCGATCTGTGTGACTTGAAGTTTATGCCAACTAGAGGCGATAAAAATATTTTATTACTTTTATTGATGACTGTACAAGATACTGTTATGTGTATCTTTTAAACAGTAAGGATGAGGCAATGAATATGTTTATAACATATAAAGCCGAAGTTGAGAATCAACTCAACAAGAATATCAAGATTCTAAATTCGATAGAGGTGGAGAATATGAATCAAATGATTTTAGTGAGTTATGTTCTAATTTGGTATAATCCATCAAACAACGGCACCATATACTCCTCAGCAAAATGGAATTGCTGAACGAAAGAACAAAACTTTGAAGGAGATGGTCAATTCCATGCTCGTAAGTTCTGGAGCTCCGCAAACTTGTGGGGGGGAAACTCTGTTAACTGCAAATTATATTCTAAACAAAGTACCCCACAAGAAACTTGGTTTTATACCATTTGAGTTATGGCATGGAAGGACACCTTCCTACCATTACCTCAAAATGTGGGGGTGCCTTGCAAAGGTACTAGCACCATTACCTAAAAAGACTAAGTTGGGAGTAAAAACTATAGAATGCATATTCATAGGCTATGCCTTGAATAGTAGTGCCTACAGATTTCTGGCTCATAAATCAGAGATATCGATACTCATGTAAACATGATTATCGAATCTAGAGATGCTGTGTTCTTTGAAGATATTTTTTCATATAAACGGGAAACAGATAAGACTTCTGGGAAAAGAACACATGAGATGGCGTTCAGGGACGAAAGCCCTAAGGAACCTATTGTTAATGCAGAAATTGAACCAAGAAGAAGTCAGAGATCTAGAATCTCAAAATCTTTTGGTCCAGATTTCATAACATATGCTATTGAAAGCGAGCCTCAAACATTTAAAGAGGCTATGTCAACCCCAGAAGCACAAATGTGAAAAGAAGTTATAAATAGCGAAATAGAATCCATATTAAGTAATCATACTTGGGAATTGGCAAATTTGCCTCCTGGCAGTAAACCAATTGGGTGTAAGTGAATTTTCAAAAGAAATTAAAACCCGATGGATCTATCGATAAGTACAAGGCTAGATTAGTAGCCAAGGGTTATCGACAAAAAGAAGGACTTGACTACTTCGATACTTATTCACCAGTAACAAGAATAACATCTATTCGGATGTTGATTGCAATTGCAGTATTACATAACCTAGATATCCATCAAATGGATGTCAAGACTGCATTCTTAAATGGTGAATTTATAAAGAAATATATATGGAGCAACCTGAAGGATTTATAGTCAAGGGCCAAGAACACAAAGTGTGTAAATAGGTAAAATCCTTATACGGTCTAAAGCAGGCTCCAAAATAGTGGCATGAGAAATTTGATAGTGTCATGATCAAGATGGATTCACTATCAATGAATGCAATAAGTGTGTTTACACGAAAACAGTTGAAAATGCATGTATCATTGTTTGTCTTTATGTAGACGACATGTTGATACTTGGGACTAATATTGAAATTATTAAGTCCACTAAAAGAATGTTATCTAACAGTTTTGATATGAAGGATCTGGGGGTTACTGAATATAATTTTAGGAATTAAAATCACCAGAACACCAGATGGAATCAGTCTATCTCAATCTCACTACGTGGATAAGATGATAAAAAGATTCAAGGATCATGGATAAAGGAGAATACAAATCCTTTTCTTCCACACATCCACCTTCATAAGAATACAGGAACTGGAATACGTCAGTTGGAGTATTCTCAGATTATCGAAAGTCTAATGTATTTGATGAATTGCACTAGACCCGATATTGCTTACGCTGTAAGAAAGTTAAGCAGATACACTAGCAATCCTAGTGATCAACATTGGACCGCTCTACTACGAGTATTGGGTTGCATATCACATACCAAGGAATATGCCTTGAGATATGGACAATATCGACCTGTATTTGAAGGATACAGTGATGCTAATTGAATTGCAGATTCTGAGGAATCAAAATCAACTAGCGGATACGTATTTACTCTAGGAGGAGGAGCGGTATCTTGGAAATCTTCTAAGCAAACATGTATTGCTCGTTCCACTATGGAATCGGAATTCATAGCCTTAGATATGGCCGGAGAAGAAGCAGAATGACTCCGACAATTTTTTGAAAGATATACCATTATGGCAAAAGCCAGTGCCCGCTATATGTATACACTGCGATAATCAAGCAGCTATATCTAGGGCACAAAATGTTATATACAACGGTAAGTCTAGACATATTCATCATAGACATAATACTGTGAAGCAGTTGCTCTCAAATAGAATTATCTCTAATGACTTTGTCTCGTCAAAGGATAATTTAGCGGATCCGCTTACTAAAGGTTTAAGTGGAGAGCGTATAAACTGCGCATCGAGGGGAATGGGTCTAAAAGCCTAACCTTACCGAGTCAGCTTAATGGAAACCTCACTTAGCGACTGGAGATCCCACAGACTAAGTTCAAGAAGAAAAAACTAGTTATGATTGACTCAACAAGTAAGCACTTGGGAGCTGACTCCAATCCATTCCTAAGGTGCACATAAGTGCTTTTCTACAAGTGGATTAAGGATAAGCTTAATGCTTTTAATGATGCCTATATCTTGTTACTAAACAAGTGGAGTAGAGTAGACTACTCTTAATAGGACGATCACCTATGTGAGTATAGAGTTGGGTCGGCTCTTTAGGGAGGCTGTTATTCCCTAAAGATACTCTCTAAAACTAAGAATGTCCAGGGCCAAAACGGACACAACCGAGAACCAAAGTTGATTTGGAAAGTCACTGTGTGAAACTTGTTGACTTGGCTTACACTAACGGCTAACAGTTCAAAACCTACTTCACTGATTAGCCAGTAAGTCCGATAAAACTTTCGCTATGGAAGGTTCAAGACCTAGTTCACCTATCCTGATGCAGTTTCTTTTCTAAAGTACCTTTCACAATAGAGTTAGTCTCTTTGTGTGTCAATTCCTTGAATATCCATTCATTGTGGGGGATTGTTGGAATATGAAGAATATATATGTGAATCTTTGAATTGAATTACGGCAAGATCCGTTGATCGAATCAATTGGATAATGGTTGGAGTGTGTTCTCCTTCCATTGGGGATGAACGTGGTATATTCATATGTTCAATTCCGACTTCGAATGAATGAGATATTCAAGTCTAAAGATTGCCTAATTCAAAGCCAAAATGGGAGTAAAGGTAGCTAAAAGCATTTAGTCCCACATTGGCCATGGGATGAAAGTTCGTAGTGTTTAAATAGAGAAAATTGAGAACAAAGGGTGGGTACTTGGAGTTTTCACGCGCGATTGGGAGAAACCATACCTGCACATGCGCGCGCGCCGCCGCCGCTGGCGGCGCCGGTGCCGGTGCTGGTCTCGGGCTCGGGCTCGGGACGAGACCGGGTCCGGGTCCGGGTCCGGTTCGGGTTTCCTACCGGCTTGATTCTTTTTGAACTGGGTCTCACGGGTATGGGTTACACGGAGCATACCCGCTCCGCTACCCGGATCCGAACCGCCCCGCCAATGGACCCGCTCCGCTATCCGGATCCGAACCGACCCGCTCAGCTATACGGATCCAAACCGCCCCGCCAAAGGCTGTCGCGGCAGTTGGACAGCCAACAGTTGCAGTGCTTGGGTCGAACCATTGCAACGGTTCAGACCGAACCGTTGCAACTTTTCGTTAGGTTCGGACCCGTTGGCCCTTCCCGGAGCGCTATAAATAGCGCTCCGAATTTCAATTAAACAAAAAAACACCAAGAACAACAACAGCAAGACTTCTAAAGGAGATTCTCTCTCTCTCTCTCTCTCAGTCTTGAAGTAACTTCCAAAGGGAAGTGGGAAACCATTAACTCGGTTTCCAAAGCGACTTCCAAAAGAGATTCTGCAAAATTCGTTCTGAAAGAAGGCTCAGAAAATTCAACAGATTCTTTAATAGAATTGTTGTCTGAATCTGGGACTTCTGAAGAAGAATATTCTTCAACCTTCCTTCTTCCTCTACAGTGGGTGCTCCTCCAAAGTAAAGGCAAATATTCTCCCAAAATTTGTCTTTGTCCCGCTGCTTCAATAATCCTGTGAAGGTACTGGTTAACTACGGTTCGACCGTACGGTAATTTGGTAGTGCTATCCAAATATCGTGAAGGAGTGTTATATCTTGGGAGACCAGTGTCCAGTAACCCGTTAGCACCGGTGCGGGGGACGTAATTGTCTTATGGAGATTCGCTTTAAGCGTACCTCACTCCAAGTACTGTATAAGTGAATTAATTTTTTATACAGGGGATATACTGATATTCAGTATATTGAGACTGATTTATATCAGTCTAATTGGTATTTAACCAAGGAAGAAAATTGAAAGGTGTTCTTAAATTAAGGAACGTTCATTTGAACGGAAAACCTCCCACCTGATATTTGCCGACCTGGCCAATTAGATTGTTGATATTTCAGTGATATTGATTAGTTGTCAGATTGATCCCAGAAATCAACATTTTCTTGGTTTCTACAGTTATTACATTATGTACAATATACACTACAGTTTATGCTACATTAATTACTTCTTATTTTATTTTGAATTTAAATTCTATTTTTGTTTAATGCATTCAAGTCGGGTTTGGATGCATCTCAGGTGCAATGGGTCGGGTCCGATCTGGTAGAAGATCGTACTCTCCACTCATCTTTCTTTTTCTTTCTTTAAAGAATTCAATGGCTTAGCTATTGCAGAAGATCCATTTGCTATAGTGATAATTGCTTATGTTCTTTACAATAAATCATATGCAATATTCAATAAATTGTAACCCATGAAATGCCAAGAAGATCATGTGGTTTAGGTCTGGCTTGCACCGCGTCTGTGCGTGGCCAAGAACTTTCCCACTTCCATCTTTTTTTTAATGTTGATAAAAATTTCATCAACTAAATTAAAAATCATGTTAATTACAATATACCTCTTGGGTGTTTCTAAATATTTTTAGGGTAGTTTTTCATGATAAAATCTGTGAAATAATCTGACGTATGCTATATGTTCGATAAAATGCCTAAATGAATTTAAAATTGCAAAAACATAAAATCACTATCTTGGAACGCTTCCTTTTGCCTGGACTCCTCCTCTCTCGTCTTTCTCGGTGGTTTACCTCGGTGATCGCAAATGAAAGCAGTTAGAATTATCGTCTAGCTTTGGGCTAACGGGTCGTGTCCACGAGGAGGAATGCGATGAAAGTTTTTCAATGTTTTTGTTTAACAAGCAAAGAATGGTGTCGGTTATTTTTTATGTTGAAAGAGAATGGAGAGTAAGGAAGTGATTTTAAAGAAAAATTGAAAACTTAGAGAAGGCTTTGAAAAAAGTGATTTTTTTTAGAATTGTGAAGATTGTTTCGTTATTTTTAATATATGAAAAAGATCTGGGCTCACTATCCTACTACTCAACGATATGTTCTTCTCTTGAAATTCATAGTGTCTCAACTTAATCATAGGCAAAAACTTAAGCTTGAGTTTCGAAAGTCTTAAGCAAAGCAAATAAGATCGTTTGGAAACATTTAACTCTTTTTCTAAGAAATCCTCTTGAACTAAATATTAAATCATCAAGTTGTCTTTCAAATATGAAACAAAAACAAGTTCAAGTGATGTTTTAAAAGAAATAGAAATTTAGAAATTCAAACCCATCCTCATGTGCCTTCAGAATACTTTCAACGAAGAAAGGCTTAGTTTAAGGCATATATATGATTTCATTGGGTTCTTTACATCAAAACTATTCAAAACAAGAGGGATCGAAGAGAGAGATGATTGTGAACCCAGAGAAAATGAAATTAGCTACTCATAATTACGGTAAAGCAAGACATGTTAATGAAATAAGATATACCCGTGAATTGTAGAAGAAGAGGAGCGTTGAACCTTTATTGATGTCACTTAAATCTTCAGATTACAATCACTTTATTCTCTCTCTCACTGGTATTTAGACTGAACTGTAAATTAAAAAACAGAGACAACTTCTCAATACTATCTAATAAAGAACTTAAACCCTAAAAACAAAAAGAAAAACTTATACTAATTTTCGGTGCCATTTTCTTAAAAATGCAGTATTTATAGGCAAAACCTAAACAGGGGAGGGCATATGAAGATAGGGGGAGCAAACGCTCCCCCAACAAACGCAACCATGCCGCGAAAACGCGACTTTGGCCGCGTTTCTGTGGCCATAGTGTGGCCAGGTGGCCACACGTTGGTGGGACTCCGTTGTTTGGTGATATGCCCTTATCTCTTGCTGGTTTTCCCGTTTCAGCTCCTGAATTTGACAAAACGGCCTTTGATCTTTGACTTTAACCAATTAATTTGGAAAGATTCATTTAACAGTTTTCAATTTCTTTGATTTGCCATGATCTTGCCTGATTTTCTGATTTCAAATTAATTCTGAATTAAGTCAGAATTTTGATGGGCTTTTGGGCTGTTTCTCTTTCCTTTCCTTAGCAATGGACCTGCATTTTATAAAGAAAAAATAAGACTTATTAATAGGATCTATTAGATAATAAACATGGTAATGTGACAATATATATGTAATATATGTGACCGATTACATCCCCACACTTATCTTTTGCTTGCCCTCGAGCAAAACATCAAAACTATCCTAATCAATTATTAGACCACTTTCGCAGGTCACTCGATTGCACTGAGCACGTGCAACAAGCCGTTAAATCTCTAGGTTACCCCTAGAGGATGAGTTTATCTCGTGAGGGTTTTCAGTGGATTGCACCACAAAATTCATAAAGAAAGAGAAAAAATGTTAGTATTTTTGAAAAGCATTTTGAAAGAGAGAAAATATTTGAAGTATATTTGTAAGAGTTCAAGTAATCTATAAGTTATAGAAAAATTAAACTTTTCATTTCTATACTTAGTCTCTATTCAAAAACATGTCATCAATCAAAGTAAGGTGTCAAATTACATTTCTCATCTAGTCTATTACTTTACCCTAAGTTATATGCACCTTCGTGACCATGAAATTTTGAATAAGGGTTCTTTAACTTTAACTCTTATACCTTATTTATTTCGATTTTTGGTGGTATTTATTCCTCAAATCCATTAGGCTTTCTAATCTGCCCATGTAACGAGCCTTTGTCGGTGACACTCAAACTGGACAGTCTTAGGGCACTAGGAGAGGAAACACCCCTAAGGACTTAAACACAGGAGCAAACAAGGCCATGAAACCAAGGGTTTTTTATTTATAAAATGTACCCCTTTTAGGCGTGAATACTTATGCTTCACGAGGCACAAATATACAGCTAATCAGAGGATTTATATATATATATATATATTTCAAACTTATCTAATTATCTTTTGCATAAATACCAAGGCTTTCTTAGGCCAAAGCACCTAGCTAATCAGTAATTAGATTTATTTATTTTTCATATATATATATATATATATATATATATATATATATATATATATATATTCTCTTTCTTTTTATAAGGTATAAGAATCTTTGTTGTTTTTTTGAACCCTAAGTGTGTAAGTATATAAGGTGTGCATATTTCTTCAAGGTAAAGATCAAGACTAAATTACTTTCATCAATTTTCTTCCTAACCCTCAAAATCAAACAAGTTATCTTATCTTGACTAAGTATAAAAAATCCTAATTATGATTTTCCTATTCCTTAAAATTGATTTAATTTCTTATAAAAAATATATCAAAATATTGTTCTTTTTTCTTCAAAAAGTTATATATATATATGTATGTATTATTCTCTCTCTCTCTCTCTCTCTCTCTCTCTCTCTCTCTCTCTCTCTCTCTCTCTCTCTCTCTCTCTTTTAGTTATATCAATCATGTTAGAGTCCTCCCCCACACTTATCTCATACATTGTCCCCAATGTATGAAAGAAATGTATAGATGCATGAAATGGAACGTAAAAGAGGTGCATAAAAAATTATATATATATATATATATATATATATATATATATATATATATATATATATATATATTATATATATATATATATATATATATATATAGATAGTATATAAAAATATGTACAATATCATGTTTCTCCCACACCTAGATCTTTTTAGGTCTCATCCCTCTAGCTCTCTTCTCACCATTTCAATGGGTTCTCTTTATAAGGCACAGTGGGGAGGTTAATATTTTTGTCTTTTAGCTTTCTTCCTCCACGGTCTTACCTCTTTTAAGCTTTTCTCCTCATATTTTTACATTCATTATTCAAAAATTAATCACCATCACACTTCTCAGTTGAAACTTCCTCACTATGAATGCGTAGGAATTCTAACTCAGTTTCATACATCTCCTCAAAACTTAGATCAAAACTTCCCCTGGAGGTGATAGTTAACCAAATTATCCCTAGTCGGTTCATCCAAATACATGAGTTCTTCTTCGAAGAGGTTTTCAAAGATATTCAAATCAAAAATTTTTTAAAGGGTACTCTAAAATTAGGATCTCCGACATATGCCTTCTCATTAATATAATTGCATTCATTTTTAAATAATTCATCAAGAAACAGACTCATTTTCTATACCTTCACTTTCTTCATCACAATTGTTTTCAACAAAGTTTACCTCAACATTTGGTCTCTTATCTTATGTGGTTGTTTTTCTAGGTAAAAGATATTGACTTCTCTAGTCGTGTCCCTAAAAGTTAATCTCATAAACCCATTCTTACAATTAATAATAGTATTGGCAGTAGTAAGGAATGGGCGCCTTAGGATAACAGGAGTTTGAGCCCTAGGATTGGACACAGGTTGTGTCTCAAGAACTATGAAATCAACTGGGTAGATAAACTCCCCTACCCGGATAAGGACATCATTAATTTTTCCCTTTGAAACTCACAGAATGGTCAGCGATTAGATTGTGACTCGAGTTAGACTAAGATCGCCCAACCGAGTTGTTGATAAATTGAGAATGGAAGCAGATTGATACTTGTTACTAAGTCAAGAAGTGCATGACTAATCTCGGCTTGTCCTATAGTGCAGGCAATGGTGAGACAACCTGGATCCTTGTACTTGACAGGGATCGGACCCGATAGTAGTTCACTAATGTTAGTGGCTAAGAAGACTTTCTTGGGTACATTAGTCTTTCTCTTCTTGGTGTACATGTCCTTAAGAAATTTTGCATAGGATGGGACTTGTTGGATGGCATCAAAAAGTGACACATTATCTTCACTTGGTTGAAGATCTCAATTATCTTATCCATGTGTGGATTATGCTTATTGTTCTTCAGCCTATTAGGAAATGATACTATAGGCTTGTAATATACCTGACTGGTTGACTTATCTGTTTCAGATTCGTCAAATTTGGAAGGATTGGGACTAGATGAGGTGGATGCTTGAGTGTGATTATGCTGAATGGGCTTGGATAGTGTTGACACTTGATTATCAACTTTCTTTCCTGACCTCAATGTATGAACAACATTATATTGATTCAATAATTGATCCTCAGCCAAATGAGCTTGTTGAGAATTCTTAGGATTTATTATTAGCTGACTAGGCAAGGTACCCTTTTACCTCTCATTCTATAGATTGGATAATTGGCTTATTTGACCCTCTAACCTCTGTATTGTTTGCATGAGAGAATCTTGGTTCTTCATGTACCTTCCATATTTCTCTCAAAATCAGTCAATGTCCTTTCAAGTTGAGGATTCTGGAAGGAAAATAGTGGAGCTTGGTTGGGAAAGTTTTGTTGAAAATTTGAAAAAATATTGGGAGATTTGTGATGGTAATTTAGAAAGTTAGGTTGATGATTGGAAGAATTATTGGAATGATGGAAGTGGCTTGCATGGTTTGACCGTGGGTGGTCATTGCTATGTTGGCTCCATGAGAAATTTGGGTGATTTTTTCAGCCAGAATTGTACGTTGGTGCGTAAGGATCATTGTTCGACCTTGAAAAGGCCGCATTCATCGGTCGAGGATATTGTTGCTAAGCTTGAAACACATGACACTCCTCAAACACATGATTCATGGCTTGACAGTATGTACAGCCCAGAGTTGAAAATTGGTTTAGGCTGACTTGATTGATTGGACTTAGTTCCTTAGTTTCTAAAGCTTCCAGTCTTCTCGCTAGGTTAGCTAATTTTGCCTCATTAGCTATGGGTGATTCAATTGAGCAGAGACCTCCTTTTGAAGAGATAGAGTTTGAATTTCTCGAGTTTTCACTAGGTGGTTCCCATTGGATGGTCTTTTCAGCTAGATTCTCATATAAATCACATCTTTCATTCTCATCCTTCTGCAAGAATCCCCTTGGGTACATGATTTCTAAGAGGGTCTTGGTTGAGTAGTCTAAACCGTCATAAATTTGGCATTGTCGCCATATATCTATTTCATGATGAGGATATGAACAAGGAGGTCTTTAAAGCGTTCAAAGTACCTTCAAAATGGTTCACTAGGTTCTTACTTAAACTGCATGATGTTCTTCCTAACGAGAGCCATCTTATGAATTGGATAGAATTTCTTCAAGAAGACCTTGATGAAATCATCCCAGGATGTGATAGAGCCGGCCGCTAAGCTATAAAGCCATTTCTTGGCTAAGTCCTTAAGAGTAAATGGGACAAATCTTAGCCTAATAGCATTATCTACAAGGTGTGGGATTTTAATCATTAAGCATACTTCCTCAAATTCTCTTATGAAGAAGTAAGCATCTTCGGACTCTAAGTCATAGAATTTAGGGAATGTGTTGATGAACTGAGGCTTAAGTTTAAAGTTGTGTTCACCAACTGATGGAAGTTGGATGCAAGATGGAAGTGAGGTTCTATGGGATAAAATCTATCCTGCAAAGATGTCGATTGAGCCATAACCGAATCTGGTCTTGGTTCAAATTTGGGTGGTGATGTGTTTCTAGTTAACCTAGATGAATTAGGGTCTCTTGACCATACTTGCATACACAAACACTATCACAAACAAGTTCACCAATAGTCAACAAAAAGAAATAACCAAGCCTAGTCTAAGGTAACCTTGACCTAGACAACTCCTAACTGGTTGATTGTCCACAGGAGGTATAATGCAGACTTTGACCACAAGCTAATCAGCCAGGTCAGGGAAAGAATGGTGGGAGGTATCCGAACAAAAGTGATGGGCCTAATTAAGCCAAACCACTAACCTTCGGGGTTTCGCCCCTCAATCCCTATCCTTGACACTGATTTGACAGGAGTCAAATTCTAATACCTTCCCTCTTGGGATAATCTCCTAATGAGTTCGAGATGTCCCTAAGGCCAATGTCTATCCGATTTTAAATTAGGCTTACGCTGTGCGTGCTTGGAGATGGTTTGTGGGGTAAGAAAGGATAATGACTTCCTCACCTTATCTTGATTTGAGTTTTTCCTTAAGATATATTGTGTAAAGTGTGCAAGATATAGAAAAGTAACATTCACAAGCAAATATCACCCAAGAATATTTCCTAAACTATATGCTCTGCATACGTACCTTGTCTCTAGCTATCTTCAACAGTAATTGTAAAATAAACGTAATTAGACAAATGCCTAGAATGCAAGTCTAAACGTCTTTTAAGCAATTGGCAATCAATCAGATTACTGTTGGATTAAAAACAGGGAGTGTGAATATAAGATATAGGTGAAATAATACACAAAAATTGTATTTTTGCAAAGCGATATGTCCTGCAAAAAAAGTTTTTAGTAGTCCAAAAATTTTAAACTTTTGTGCTGCAATTTCTTGAAATTTTGTTTCCTACTTTTAAGAGTAGGGGCACAGAACAGCAAGTCTTTCCCTGGAAGCTTGAGTGCTAAATCTGATTTCTTAACGTCCCTGAAATAAGACACCAAACTTGTTAGAAAATAATTACACCATTCCCTTCCAGCAACGGTGCCAAAAATTGATTGCAAATGAAAGCAGTAAGAATTACCGTCTAGCTTTTGGCTAACGGGTCGTATCCACGAGAAGGAATGCGATGAAAGATTTTTGATATTTTGTTTAACAAGCAAAGATAGTGTCGATGTTTTTTTATGTTTAAAAGAGAATGGAGAGTAAGGAAGTGATTTTAAAGAAAAACTGAAAACTTAGTTAAGGCTTTGGAAAAAGTGATTTTTTAAAAAGTGTGAACATTGTTTTGTTGTTTTTAATATATGAAAAAGATCTGGGCTCACTATCTTACTACTCAATGATATGTTCTTCTCTTGAAATTCATAGTGCCTCAACTTGATAATAAGAAAAAAACTTAAACTTGAGTTTAGAAAGTCTTAAGCAAAGCAAATAAGGTCGTTTGGAAACGTTTAACTCTTTTTCTTAAGAAATCCTTTTGAATTGAATATTAAATCATCAAGTTATCTTTCAAGTATGAAATAAAAACAAGTTCAAGTGATGTTTTAAAAGAAATAGAAGTTTAAAAATTCAAACCCATCTTCATGTGCCTTCAAGAACACTTTCAAAAAAGAAAGGCTTAGTTTAAGGCATACATATGATTCCATTGGGTTCTTTACATCAAAATCATTCAAAACAAGAGGGATCGAAGAGAGAGATGATAGTGAGACAGAAAAAATGAATTTAGCTACTCATAATTACGATAAATCAAGACATGTTAATGAAATAAGACATACCCGTGAATTAGAGAAGAAGAGAAGCATCGAACCTTTATCGATGTCACTTCTATCTTCATATTACAATCACTTTATTCCTCTCTCTCACTGGTATTTATACTGAACTACAAATTAAAAAATAGAGGGACAACTTCTCTATACTATCTAACAAAGAAGCTAAACCCTAAAAATAAAGAGAAAAACTTAAACTAATTTTTGGTCCCTTTTTCTCTGAAAAATGCAGTATTTATAGGCAAAACCCAAACGGAGGAGGGCATACGAAGATAGGGGAGCAAACGCTCCCCCAACAAACGCAACAAAAGTCGCGAAAACGTGACTTTGGCCGCATTTTTGCGGCCATGGTGTGGCCAGGTGTCCACACCTGGTTGGTCGGACTTCGTTGTTGGTGATATGCCCTTATCTCTTACTGGTTTTCCCGTTTCAGCTCCTGAATTTGATAAAACGGTCTTTGATCTTTGGCTTTAATGATGTGAAAAGCTTCATTTTAATTGGTTTTCGACTTCTCTGATTTGCCATGATCTACCCTAATTTTCTATTTTCGAATTAATTTTGAATTAAGTCAGAATTTTAATGGGCTTTTGGGCTCGTTTCTCTTCCCTTTCCTTTAGCAACGGGCCTGCATTTTATAAAGAAAAATAAGACTTATTAATAGGATTTATTAGATAATAAACATGGTATTGTGACAATATATATACAATATATGTGACCTATCACTCGGCTAGAGTGGATTTTAGAGAGGTGAAAGTTGAAAAGTGCGGGAAAGATAGGATTTTTATTCTAAAGTTTTGTAAAGGGAGAAACTAATAAATAAGCATCAAATACCTAAAAACTCTCTGTAAATAGGGCATGAGTTCGTCGCCATGACCTGAATAGGATGAGAAGAGTGGAAGCTGTGGGAGAAAGTGTGAAAGAAGTTGAAGAGGGGGGACTGGAACGAGTTGAAAAGTACTAGTTTTAAAAATAAATATCTAATTTTAATTTTGGTCAGTGTGGCGTAGTGGTCAAAGCTTTGGATCTTTGTTTGGTTGAACTGGGTTCGAATACTAGCAAAGGCATATTTTGTTCTTAGCAAAGACATATTTGTTCTCTCGCTCTTTTTTTTGTTTCGTAAAGCTCGGGGTTAATGGGCCTGCTTTTGGGCTTGAACTTGAAATTAAATAGAAAATAATGAGTGAAAGGGAAGAGGAAGTGTGGGCTTGGGCTTTGATTTCATTTTTATTTATTTTTAATTTTTTTTCTTATCAATTTATTTTTTTCTAATTTTTTAAAATATTTTTTTATACATTTTTTTATCAAGTATTTTGCAATATGGACATAACACAGCGATAGCCCCTTCTTCACAAGCTTGCATATGTTTTCCCCAACCTATAACGCCATGATCTCGCAGGTGTGAAGACATTACTTTGACGTACATGTGCAGGGCGAAAATACCCTCACATAAATACGCTAAGCATCAAAGCAGGCAAGAATTAGAGTACGAATGCACAGTGGTAATATATATTCTAATAAAATAGTACAAGTGCACTGTTATCACAAAGTGTCATCCAATATTTCATGAATATTACATCATCAAGAAGCGCAAAATATGATATACAAAGAAATTTACAGGATACAAAAATTGGTAGATGCTCACGAGCAGCGAAAGAGAATCTCGAGAGCCGGTCAAGAGGGGCAGGAAGAAAAAAGCTACAGATGAGCTACCGCTGATCTATCACGCTTCCGCTGTACAAAGAAGCTCCACAAGAGAGGTCCGCTATGATCCACGCTCCGGGATTTAGACATGCATGTCCAGGGATTGTCAGACAGAACCCAACGAGTATGTAAAATGAAGCTAAGTGGCGTGCACAAGCAAGCATATGTGTATCCATAAATTCGAATCAGAAAAGCAAATATCAAAAATCGTGTCAAGAGTTCAAGCACACACAAGCATGCAATGATATATCAAGTAAAATAAATGTGGGTAAAACTAATTGTACGAGCTCAGATGCGGATTCATGAGACCAGAAAAGTGTTGCTCTCAGGTGACAACAACCACTCTTGAGGAATCCGCCCACCAGGCGGAGACTTGATCCAACCGGAGAAACAACCAACATGACAGAACAACAAACAATAGAGAAAGGCAATCAACACAATATTTAACGAGGTTCGGCAACGCGCCTACGTCCTCGGGGCAAGGGAGAGAAAGATCTTATTGATTCAACAATCAATTACAAACTAATACAAGAGGAAAACTTAAGGAAATTCTTAGGCATACAATACATGAGGGCTCTAACCTCTATTTATAGCCTCAGAATTCCTGGATTTAAGGAAATCCAGATTGAATTCGATTCCATCCAGAAAAGGAATCTGAATCCTAAAAGGAAAGTCAAAACGCGTCTGTCGGTCGACCGGCCGGTCGACCGACCCATGCCACGGTCGACCGCGCTGGTCGACGCGCCCAATCGAGAGCAAAGGCCTGTCAGTCGGTCGACCGGGCCGGTCGACCGCTCTCGTCCACGGTTGACCGGGTGATCGACCGGGATAGCCCTATGCACGTTCGTGCACACCGATCGACCGGGCGGCCGATCAACCTTCTCCACCGGTCGACCAGGCAGCCGACCGGGAGCGCAATCTGGCCTTCTCCAATGCACCGTCTTGTGCCTTTGATTTCCGATCTCTGTGCTACCTTCCTCTACTCCTCTATCTCCTCTCTCCCTACAATTCTCCACCTCGGTGAAGATTTTTCAAATTTGAGCCGATCTCCAACGAACTCTAGTATATCACCTGGCGAAATCGACACACGATCTCGGTGAAATCGACACACGATCTCGGCTTGCGCGCTCCTGACGAAATCGACACACAATCTCGGCGAAATCAACACACGATCTCGGCTTGGAATCTGCAACTCAGCTATCAACTGGGATGCACCACACATTCCTTCCCTACACTTCACCTTAGGAGAAGTTCCATACATGCCGATCATCGAACTTGTCTCCTACTCCATAACTACATGACCTCATGAAAAACTCATCATGAGTCAACACTGACTCTCCAATTGACTGGCTCTATCCAGTCTACATGTCTTCAGCTAACGGTCCAACTAAGTTTGAGTAGAGCACACCGAACACCATCATTGGCTTCAACAAACTGGATGCACACCCTTCTCATGCAAGCTTAACCATCTTCTCACCAGAAGATCAACTATTCATTGAGATCACAACATCTCACCTCTACGTGAAATCCAACTAGCCACAACACTTCACCTCTACGTGAAGTTTCTCCACCTCTACGTGAAGTTCCAATCGGCTTCTCGAGAATCCAAACAGCTTCATACGAGTTGCATCATCAAATATGGCTGCGACTTTACGGCTGCCTACGTACCTTGCCCAAATGATCAAGCCAACCGTAGTTCATCTAAATGAGCTCCATCAAACTCAAGCACTTGTACCTGAATCTTCAGCAGCGAACCTATCTGGCTGAGTCATATGGACCTCCTCATGACTATCATGGAGAACAACGGCCTTTAACTTTAGCTTGTCGCAATCACAAGCTTGAGATTTATGCTTCATTACCCACGAGCGTGGTTTTACCTTGGTTCCAATGACTGCAAACAATTTGACATTCTCAACAATGTCTTCAACCTATTCAGTATCAACCCTGGCTATACGATCTCCACCCGGTGTCACATCCGGTGAAGTCTTCACTGATACCGAACCAACTAGAGATGGTGAAGTAGCATCAACCTCCACCCGCTGCGATACTTCCTTGGTCTTCGTCCTCTCCACCTGCTGAGAGACGGTAGACTTCAACACTGAAGTCTCATCAAACGTGACATGCTGACTTATCATGATCTTCTTGTTTTCGGGGTCCCATAGCCTGTAGCTTTTCATATTTCTCTTGATACCCAAAAACAAACTTCTTTGTTCGCAGATTCACCATGCCATCTTTGGTATGAAAGTAGCCGGACTTCCAAATTCCCGCAGTAAAGCATGACCTTGAGTAGTTTTCCCAGACCAAATTTTCAATGGATTTTTACCTCCTATCGCAGTTGATATATTTATGAGATGGCTAGCATACACAATCGTCTCAGCCCAAAATAATTTATCTAATCTTGCATTAGATAATAACCACCGAACCTTCTCGAGCAAGGAACGGTTTATCTCCTTAGCCAACCCATGTATACCTTCTGTGAAATGAGTACCAATACTAGTGTTCTGGCCAAATCGTAGGAATTGGTTCATGTATCTTTTAACATTACCAATCTGTAGCTTCTAATCTTCATACCTGTCTGCTTCTACATTCTTTCTTTCCACTTCACCAACATATCTAGGGCTTCACACCTTTGTCTCATGAGATATATCCAACAATGCCTAGATAAATTACCAATAAAAGAGACAAAGTACCTATGACCTCCAAGCGATGCAGTTATAGCAGGTCCCCAAACGCTTATGTGAACACAATCAAGAAGACCTTCTGAGCAATGAGTACTGGTGCTGAATTTCACCTTCTTCTTGTCCAGAACGCTGTGTTCACCCACCAAGTTGCAGGTAGCGGCACCTTCCAATGATCCATTCTTTGCAAGAGCTTGCAAAGACTTTTCACCTCCATATTTGACCTTCATCTGCCAGATCTGTGTGCAATCATCATCTGAAGAAATAGAAGTCTTCACCTGACCTGTAACTGTACTACCCTTCAAGTAGTAAAGATAGTTGCGATGGACGACCTTCATAACCACTATTGAGCCTTTGGTCATCTCGAGAACACCATCTCGTATAGATACCACAAGACCAATGCTTCCAAAGCGCCAACAGAGATAAGATTCCTTTTGAGTTGAGGTACATACCTCACCTCCTTCAATTCTCATATTATCTCATCTTTCATCTTGATACGGACTGTACCCATCCCTTCTCTATTACACGGATGATTATCACCCACGGCCGCGTAACATCCATCTAGCTTCTTAAAACTAGAAAATCAGGCCCTATTCGGGCACACATGATAGGTGGCTCCGGTATCCAAGATCCACTCAGTCTTATCTGAGTAATCAACAGTTGGAGCAGTAACAGAGAGAGAATACCGATGAGTCTTCATCTGATCCATCCGCATGTGCGAGATTCGCCTTGGTGTTTGACTCCATCTTCTTACCTTTGGCCTTTGGGCAATCAACTTTCCAGTACCCTAGTTCCTTGCACAAGGCACACTGATTCCTTTTCAGATCTTTGAAGCCTGATCTGGACTTCGATCTTCCCTAATCATCTCTTCCCTTCCTAGCGGAACTTCTGCCTCTTACCTCCAATGTCTCTGCATTGTGCTTCCTGAAGAAGACCATCTATCCTATCTCCTTACTTCATAACTCACAAGAGTAACAGACACCTCATTGTAGTTAAGGGATTTTCTTTCATTGATCAATGTAAGAGTAAAGGTCTCATACTCTTCCCTAGGAAGAGAGTTCAAAAGAATTACCGCCTTATCCTCTTCACTGATCTCCACATCCACATTAACTAGATCCGTAAGAAGCTTCATGTAGCAATTCAAGTGTTCATTGACGGAGCATCCTCTTTACATCTGAAAACCATAAAGCTTACTCTTCAACTGCAATCGCGATTCTATGCTTTTTGTCAGATACTTCTTCTCCAGGATCTCCCACAGCTGTCTTGCAGATGTCTCATGCAACACATGATACTTGATGTCTTGTGTTAAATAAGACCTGATCAAGCCACACGTCAAACGGTTCATCTTGTCCCAATCTTCTTCCGTCATTGATGCGCGCTTCTTCTCCAACCATAGAGTGTCTTTGAGATTTGATGCTGTCAGCGCATGCATAACCTCACACCTCCACATACCAAAGTTGTTTATGCCGTTGAACTTCACCACATTAATCCTTCGACTGGATTCATGGATCTCACCGATGTACTTTCTTTAACCATCTTCTCAACTGATTCCTCAAAGCAATGCGGAAACAAATGGAGTTAGATAAAATAAACTAGATAAAGATAGGATCTTTACCTCTATGCCAAACCCTCGAAGAGTTTCTATAGCAATCTACTCCTTCGAATTGATTCCTTGAGCAATCTACACGCTGTTTTGAGATCGACACACGATCCAACAAACAGTCCCAACGCCACTCCGAGATCGACACACGATCTCCGCCAAACAGCAACTGATGCCCTTGAATCAACATAAGATCTCACGCCGAACCTGAGATGCTCTGATACCAATTGTTGCTCTCAGGTGACAACAACTACTCTTAAGGAATCCGCCCACCAGGCGGAGACTTGATGCAACCAGAGAAACAACCAATACGATGGAACAACAAACAATAGAGAAAGGCAATCAACACAGTATTTAACGTGGTTCAGTAATGTGCCTATGTCCTTGGGACAAGGGAGAGAGAGATCTTATTGATTCAACAATCAATTATAAACTAATACAAGAGGGAAACTTAAGGGAATTCTTAGGGATACAATACATAAGGGCTCTAGCCCCTATTTATAGCCACAGAGTCCCCGGATTTAAGGAAACCCAGATTGAATTCGATCCCATTCAGAAAAAGGAATGCGAATCCTAAAAGGAAAGTCAAAACGCGTCTGTCGGTCGACCGGCCGGTCGACCGACCCATGCCACGGTCGACCGCGCCCAACCGAGAGCAAAGGCCTGTAAGTCGGTCGACCGCGCCGGTCGACCGCTCTCTTCCACGGTCGACCGGCGGTCGACCGGGATAACCCTGTGCACGTTCGTGCACGACGGTCGACCGGGCGGCCGATCGGCCTTCTCCACCGGTCGACCGGGCGACCGACCGGGAGCGCAATCTGACCTGCTCCAATGCACCGTCTTGCTCCTTTGATTTTCGATATCTGTGCTACCTTCCTCTACTCCTCTATCTCCTCTCTCCCTACAAAAAGCATATATCAAAAAATATTCAAAACGCATGTTTTAAACGCTTTTAACAATGTAGATTATCTTCAACAGAGTGGATTAATTGAATAACCAAACAATATATATGAAGACCATAATGGATCTTGGATTGGTTAAAAAAATTGACAATAATTCATCTGAATTTATATTTACATTGTGATAATGATCCAAAGCAATCAACAATTTTTAGCAAACAAATTAACAATGAAAATTGCGTAAACCCTCCCAAGAATCAGATAGTGCCATGCTAACCCTATACTTTCCAATATGCAACAAATAGTCTCTGTGCATATGCAAGAACCAAAGTCCATGTCATTGTTGCTCATTCAATAGGCAATCTGATAGGTAATCTGAGAATTGAAATAGCCAAATCCGAACTAAACAACCTCTCTCCCTCTCCATCCCAAAATCTCCCACTAACTCAATCCTCTTCTTGATCACATCATACGAGACGAGCTTCCTCTCCACGGATAAGTAAACCACTTCTAGTTCAGGATGGAATGCCAAGAACCTAGTCGAGCCAGGCCTGCTTAATTCTTTTCTGTTATAGCTTTCAAGCTTATGTTGTGCTTCAGTGCCCACTTACAAGTATCTGAATGATTCTCAAGCATCCAAACACTTAGTTTGCCGTCATCATTTCCGGGATAGTAGCAGATGTGCCCTCCATTTTTTCCTAGTTGAGCATCAGGCCTGGCTGGTTCAGGCAATTCAATCTGTTGCAGAGCCATAGTCTTGAGATGAATGCACACAATGCGATGTGGATAGGACAGCATACAGAGAACGTCATCGAAATAAGTGATGATAGATGACAGAGTATGAGTTTCAACCCCCAAATGCACATTGAATTCAGCCCAATTGCCAGTCTCTGAGGAGAAAATCTCAAGCTCAACTCCCTGATCCTGCCAACTGGTGAAGCAGATGACCCTGTAATGCGGGGAGAAGGAAGGATCAAAAGCTAGCACAGGAAGAAGACTCGATTTGTTTGCTCTCGGGAGAGTAAGCCATTCTGTTGTTACAGGGTTACAGACATGGAGCAGCTGGGACGAGTGCGAGCTGAAGAGAAGCAGGCCATTGCAGCAGCTGATGATTCTCGAGTTGGAATGGAAAGGGAAGAAGCTGAGGTTACAGTCGATGAATTTACCATTAGAGATGCATGCATATTGATGTTTGAAGTTCTCGGCATTGTGGTGGGCATAGACGCCTGAGATAACGAATGGGAGCCTCTTTTGGACGTGGTTGCTTGAGATCAGGTATCGCCATGTTCTGGATACACATTTTGACCTGAATAGAGACTTCGGAGGAAGTCTGATCATGATCTCTATCAATAAATCATCAAATAGATCGCTATAATTGCAAGCAGCACCAGTATAACTGCACTTTGAGCAGGCCATTGTCTCTACAAAAGATGGTTCAACAAGACCTCATTATATAAAGCCAAAGAGTTCATTGCAGCAGAAGTCTCAGATCTTACCCAGTTAGGTTCAAGTGGCTCTTCCGTGCTCTGCCCTCTGCCACAAATTCCGTGTGTGGACAACATTAGGGAGAAGTAATGCACTTTAGAATCAAGAAGTTAAATGCAACTAATTGCTATCGTTTTCATGTATCTATCTAACTCCAGTTTGTGTTCTTTGTTCATCCAAAAGTTGCAATCAACAAGTTGAATGCTAGTGATCTGGCAACAGGTTAATGCAACCAACTGATATTGACGTAAGGTATCTAACTCCAGTTGTTCTTTGTTATAACTTCTAAAAGATGCAAGCAACAAACTGAATGAAAGTGAACTGGCAACAAGTTGAACGCAAGTGGACTGCCATCACTTTGAAGAATCTAACTCCATTCATTTGTTCTTTGTTATAACTTCTCAAAGACGCAAGACTGTTCACCTCTTGAAGGCCATTCTGTCAAGCAGTGGTCCTGTAAACTTGTGGCTCCAGTCATCGGATAATGTTTGAAGCAAGCAGGCCCTGTGAACTAATTCTATCGGATAATGTTTGAAGCAAGCATGTCCTGTGAACTAATTCTTCAGTTTGCTCCAAATCACAACACGTACTAGCTGCATTTGCAATCTCAAGATGGGATTGCAGCTGATAGTAGTGAAATCTGTTGTAAAATAATATACCAATTACTGCTAAGCTATTTAAATTAAACTTTATAAAGGAAGGAACTTCTCTATTTTGATCGAGGCGTGCGGAGCGCTGTCGTAAAGAGTAGATCGCGCCCCTCTGAGAGAGTATCTCGGTGCAACAGGTTGATGACGGCCTACCCTCAAGGATTCAACAATCACTGACCCTGCAAGCGTACACTCGCAATGCACAGGCTCTCGAACAGCTCGGTTTTGTTTTCTCCAGAGATGCAGGGAAGAACTGAAGAGTTTAAGAAGATTTCAACGAATGAAGAAGATAGTTAAGTTGTGTTTTTGAGAGTAAGGAATAGGTCCTCTATAAAGAGAGTTTTTCATCATTAGAAAATTCTTCGGCAGAGAAAACAATCTTTGGACAGAGAACCGATCTTTAGACAGAGAAAGAAATCTTTTCTTGTGCAGAGGAACAATATTGGATTGAAAAGTGTCACTGCAAAACTTGGGCAGAGAGCTCTCAACGGCTAACTCTGACATGACAGGATATGTAAAGATACGAATCTCAACAGCTATCTCTGACCCAAATAGGTGACAGAATTTGGAAAGATTTTATCTAATTTTAAATCCAAAAATAAAAGTTTTTCGGACCCAAATTTGCACCCCCCTGAGCGTACGATGCGAGCGCACATGCGTATTAAGGTTTTTCGGACCTGGTAACCCAATTTTCTTCACTGGGCCTTAATGAGCTTGTGTGCGTGCGAACACCCCCTAGTTTCTAGCCCACACAGCCCATCATGAGAGGGACTCCGCATATAAACACTAAAGAGTTCTTTTCCTATCCAATGTGGGACTAAAAGAATTTTACTTAATTTTGAAATACCTTCAAATACTTTCAATCCCCCATTATTTCAAAATTAAAAGGAAGGATAATAACAACGAGAGAGAAGAAGAGGAATCAAATATGGAGGAAACATGAGAACTCAATGCTTCAATAGTGGTGACTTTTGGTCTATGAACCACTACTAGGATATGTAGGTGTGTCTCACAGGAAGTTGGTGAAACGTAAAGTTTTATGAACCAATCTCCCTAATTATGGATCATTGACCTACTATCCGCATATCATTCTTAGAACCGAACTGTTCAAACGGATGGGCGCGAATCGGCCATGCGCCCTACTTGGATATTCATAAGCGCTATAGAGAATATGTCTACATTCTCATAGGAAGCGGCCCCACTCCCACACTCATATAGGTGGATCCATTAAGTGTGCATTGCAATTAAACACACTACCCATTGAGGGCTATGATAATCCATTAAGAGCTAATGATCATCCTTTACACATTGCAATTTGCACTATCTACATCATAAGAAGGGATTTCTCAATAATAAAAAAATGATAGTGCATCACCAAATCAACAAATGATTTGTTATTACCCATATGAACCTACTTCATGAGTTCATCAATCACATGGTTGGGTTACTATTATTTTTGACTCTTTGTTATAGACATGACCCCATTCCCTCAATGTAATCTCCACTTGTTTTCTCCCTAATGGTTTAGTAAATGGATCACTTATATTAAGCTATGACCTCACATAGTCAAGAGATATGATCCCATCATCCAGTAGCTACTTTACAATTTTATGTCTTAGGCGTATATGCCTACCTTTTTCATTGTATATTTTATTCTTAGCTCTAATAATAGTAGCTTAGTTATCATAATGAATAGACACAGACGGGGCTGGTCTCTTCCAAATTGGTATATCAATCAAAAGATTTCTGAGCCACTCAGCTTCAGTACTTGCCTTCTCTAAGGCAACAAACTCAGACTCCATAGTGGAGCGAGCTGTGATGGTTTGCTTGGATGATTTTCAAGATACCGCACCCCACCAAGTGTGATCACATATCCACTTGTGGACTTTAACTCATCAGAATCGGAGATCCAGTTAGCATCTGAGTATCCCTCTAAAATAGAAGGAAAGTCACAATATATCAAAGTATAATTAATAGTTCCTTTTAGATACTTTAGCACTCGAATAATGTTGTCCAATGGTTCTTATTAGGACAGTGAGTGTAACGACTAAGTCTTCCTACGACATAAGTAATGCCAGATCGTGTATAATTCACCAAGTGCATTAGACTACCAATGATTTGTGCATACTCAGATTGTGATACACTCTATTTTTTATTCTTTCTTAAGTGAATGCTGCCATCATAAGGGGGTGAAAACAGGAGTGCAGTCAAAATGATCAAATCTTTTCAATATTTTTCTATATAGTGCCCTTGCGAGAGCATGATACGATCAAAATCTCTAATAATTTTAATTCTTAGTATCACATCAACTTCACCCATGTCTTTCATATCAAAATTAGAGGACAAAAATGATTTGGTATCATTTACAATTTCTAAGTTGTACCAAATATAAGCATATCATCAACTTATAAACATATGATAACACCAATATTATTCTTAAATTTAGTATAGATATATTTATCAGCCTCATTAATCTGATAACCATAGGAAACAAGAACACTATCAAATGTATCATGCCATTGTTTAGGTGTTTTTTTAAACCATATAAATATTTTACTAGTTTGCAGACTTTGTGTTCATTTCCAGTTGTCACACAATCTTCAGGTTGGTTCATATATATTTCTTATTCCAGTTCTCCATTTAAGAATGCAGTTTTAATATCCATTTAATGTATCACAAGCTTATGAATAGATGCTAAAGTAAACAATACTTTAATAGATACAATTCTAGTCACAGGAGCAAATGTATCAAAATAATCAAAGTCTTTCTTTTAAATGTATCCTTTAGCAATCAATCTAGTTTTAAATTTATCCAAAGACCCATCAGGTTTCAGTTTTCTTTTAAATATCCATTTGTAACTAATTGGTTTTGCATCTGGTAGCAAATCAACAAGTTTCCAAGTGTGATTCGATAATATGGATTCTAATTCATTATTAATAGCCTCTTTCCAGAATGGATCATCTGGAGAGGAGATAGCCTCTTTATAAGTGAGCGGGTCATCAACAACAAGAAATGTAAAGAAATCTTTATCAAAATCAGTTTCTTTTCTAACTCTTTTACTTCTTAGTTCAATCTCTTCATTATCATCATATTCTTGTGCATGACTAGATGATGAAGCATGATAAGGTTTATCAACATGAGTTTTCAATGGAAAACATGCTCAAAGAATTCTACATTTTTAGTTTCAACAATAATGTTAACCTCCATAACATTATTATCACTTCTATTCACAAGAAACCTATATGAAACACTATGATATGAATAACCTATAAACATGTAATCAAAGGTTTTGGGTCCTAATTTCTTTCTTTTGCGTTCAGGTAGAAGCACTTTAGATAGGCACCCCCACACTTTTAAATAATTTAAGTTTAGTGCATGTCCTTTCCAGATTTTATATGGGGTTATGCCAGTTTTCTTCTAGGGTATTCTATTTTGAATATAACAAGCAGAGAGTATAGCCTCCCCCCACAAGTTCAAAGGTGCACCAGAACCTATAGGCATAACATTCACCATTATCTTTAGTATTCTATTTTTTCTTTTAGCAACACCATTAGATTTAGGTGAATATGAAGGGGTAATCTCATGAATTATGTCATGTTATTCACAAAATTTATTAAATTGTTTAAGTTCATATTCACCACCTCTATCCGATCTTAATCTCCTAATTTTCTTATTTAGTTGATTTTCAACTTACTGATTTATATTTCAAAAATATTTTATAGGCTTCAACTTTAGATCTTAATAGATAGACTATTATCCAGAACAGTCATCAATAAAGGTGATATAGAATCTCTTATCATCTAAAATTAAGTTATTTTTTAAGTCACCAAGATCACTATGAATAAGCTTAAGCAATTTAGATTCTCTTTGTACACTTTTGTATAACTTCTTAGTGAATTTAGATTCAACACATATTTCACATTTGTCATGATCAGATATAGTTACATTATGCAAGAGACCTATATCTTTCATTTTCTTAATGTAAGAAAAACTAATATGTCCTAACCTATCATACCAAAGATCACAAGAGTCAATCATGTAAGTAGAAGAAGTAGATGCATTTTCATTCATGATTTCAAGTACATTCAGCATAAATAAACCCTGACTACAGTTTCATTTACCAATAAATTATCCATTTCTACTCATTACAATTTTATCAGATTCAAAGCAGACCTTAACTCCAGCTTTTCTATGAAGAGAAACAGAAATGAGGTTCCAATAAATCTCAGGAACATGAAAAGTATCAGTAAGAGAAAGGATCTTCCCTGAAGTAAGTTTAAGAAGCACCTTTAGTAAGTTTAAGAAGCACCTTTCCCTTACTCACAATAGGTGAGGGACTCGAATCGCCCATGAACACTTGTTCACCATCATTAACAGAGGAGTAAGAAGAGAAAGCTCCTCTGTCGGCACATATATATCGGGTTGCCCCGGAATCTATCACCCAATTCTTATTATGTGCAACCATGTTAATTTCAAAGATTATAGCAACAATATTGTCACTCTCAACCAGGCTAACTTGTGATTTGGATTGAGTCTCCCCAGTCTTTCGGAACCTACATTGTGCTGAGTAGTGCCCGGGTTTACCACACACAAAACAGTTTCCTTTCTTTTTGAAGGTTGAGTTAGGTTTCTGATTTGATTTGATGTTTGGCTTATGAAAATGTTTCTTTGGTTTAGAAGCTTGCTTTCAATTAGATTTGCCTTGAAAGTAAGCTCCTTGGCCCTTTCTGTTCTCTCTTTCTTTATTTTTTTCTTTAATTCAATATGAATTATTACATCTTCAAGGTTCATTTATTTTCTTTTATGCTTCAGTTCTTTCTTGTAATCTTTCTAGGAGTCTGGTAGTTTTTCAATTAGGGTTCCAGCAACAAAAGCTTTAGGTAGGGTGATATTTTCATTTTTAAAATCATCAATAAGAACATGATATTCATAAATTTGAGAGGAAACATCTTTTTCATCAGACATGACAAAATTCAGAAAATTTTCAATAGCAAATTTTGAGTTCCAGCATCTTCAAGAATGTGTTTCTTATTAAGACTTTTTTAAATTTCATTTGCAGTTTTATAAGGACAGTAAACATTAAACAGTGCATTAAGTGTGCTGAGAATGATGTGTTTACAAATTTTATTGGTCTTTTCCTAGTTTTGCAATTATTTTTCTTTCTCTAGTTTAGGATCAGTTATAACAAAGGCATAACCAGTTATACATCAAGTGTAGATATAACTTTTTCTTGCCATCTTTATAGTGGGTTCCATTAAATGGTTTAATGTTAAGTTGTGTTGTTGAGAGCAGAGAATAGGTCCTTTAGAAAATCCTTGGGCAGAGAAAATAATCTTTATTTTTTCTTCAATTCTAATATGAATTATTACATCTTCAAGGTTCATTTATTTTTTTATGCTTCAGTTCTTTCTTGTAATCTTTCCAGGAGTCTGGTAGTTTTTCAATTAGAGTTCCAGCAACAAAGGCTTTAGGTAGGGTGATATTTTCATTTTTAAAATCATCAATAAGAACATGGCATTCATAAATTTGAGAGGAAACATCTTTTTTATTAGACATGACAAAATTCAGAAAATTTTCAATAGCGAATTTTTGAGTTCCAGCATCTTCAAGAATGTGTTTCTTATTAAGACTTTTTCAAATTTCAGTTGCAGTTTATAAGGACAGTAAACATCAAACAGTGCATTAAGTGTGCTGAGAATGTTGTGTTTACAAATTTTATTGGTCTTTTCCTAGTTTTGCAATTCTTTTTCTTTCTCTGGTTTAGGATCAGTTTATAATAAAGGCATAACCAAAGTTATAACATCAAGTGTAGATATAACTTTTCTTGCCATCTTTTGTAGTGGGTTCCATTAAATGGTTTAATGTTAAGTTGTGTTGTTGAGAGCAGGGAATAGGTCCTTTAGAAAATCCTTGGGCAGAGAAAAACAGAGAACCAATCTCCTTCACTGGGCCTCAAAAAGTGGGCTTGTGTGCGTGCGAGCATTAGGTTTTCGGACCCGGTATAATCCAATTTGCTTCACTGAGCCTCAATGGGCTTGTGCGCGCGCGAGCACCCCTTAGTTTCTAGCCCACACAACCCATCATGAGAAGGACTCCATATATAAACACTAAAGAGTTCTTTTCCTATCCAATGTGGGACTAAAAGAACTTTACTTAACTTTGAAATACCTTCAAATACTAACAAAATCAGCAGTAGCATGTTGCTCTAGAAATAAGAGAAGACTGGACAAACTTCCTCGAATCCTCAACACTAATCCTTCAGCTAATACTATTAAATAATCAGTTAGCGAACACTGCTAGAATATACTTTATAGATGAGATTGAATAATGAAGGTACCTGCATACATCTCATGTTTTGGTATGGTTTATACAGAGGCTGCAATTCTCAAGGGTCTGTTTGCATAGGCTAGGCTGTATAAACTGCAAAACAGAGGTGAAATGTAGTATTCAAGGGCACAAGCAAAATAATTATTGAAAAATAATGTATAAATTACTGCTAAGCTATTTAAATTAAACTTTCAAGAAGGAAGGATCTTCTCTAATTTTGATTGAAGTGTGCGGAGCACTGTCCTTAAGAATAGATCACACCCCTCTGAGAGAGTATCTCGGTGCAACAGGTTAATGGCAGCCTACCATCTAGAATTCAACGATAGCTAGCCCTGCAAGCGTGCACTCGCAATGCACATGCGCTCGAACAGCTCAGTTTTGTTTCCTCCAGAGATGTAGGAAAGAACTGAAGAGTCTAAGAAGTTTTCAGAGGAGAAAGAAGATAGTAAAGGGAATATGTCCATTATAAAGAAAGTTTTTCATCATTAGAAAATCCTTGGGCAGAGATAAAAATCTTTCCTTGTGCAGAGAAACAATATTGCCTTGAAAAATGTCATTGTAGATATAATATCCCTAACTAATAATATTGTATTTATATTTTCTAAAGTATTTATTTTTAGCTATTTTATTATTTTTAATTAACTTAATTTATAGTACAAATTATTTTAAAATAGTAAATGATATTTTGGCCTTATATTATATTTGACATTATTAAGTATTATTATTTTAATTACTAGCTAGTATTTTTTCTTATTACTATGTTACTATTATTATTATTGCTAATATCTCTTTTTGATTATAAGTATTTATTATTACTATTGTTATTATTATTCATATCTTTTTATTTTCCTAGCCCATAACCATTACCATTGAGATCCTTACCCATTAACCCTAAACCCGATACCCGATCCTAATCCTAATCCAAATTCAATCTCATCAAATCTTTTCATAAATCTTAACTAATCCTAATCTAAATCCTAACAAAAATCAGATCTAATTTTAACTTACTCAAATATAAATATTATTTAAAAATCATAACATTAATTAATCATATTCTAAACTACTAAACCAAATAATTTAAACCCAACTGAAATTCTGATTTTTAAAATCCCTAATGCCATTTAAAAAGCCTAAACTACTTCTATTTCTACCCATAAAGAAAAATCATGACCCAACTCTCCCCACCTCCTTCTTTCTTTTCTCCTCAAGTTGAGCATGAATAAAAGAGATCTCGAAGTGCAAAAATTGAGGAACATGCTAGGGAGATCAAATCCAAATAAGTAATTTATTTCTCAAAAATTTATAAATAGTTTATTAAAATCATGTCTATACTATCATCTCTATGAATAATTTTATACATCAAAAATTGAATATAAAATTCAACTAAAATACATGTAAAGGTATACCAACTCATAATTTTAATTTATATATTTTTTAGAATTGTTAAACAAAATATTTTAAAAAAACAAATTTTTCTGGTTGCTGCTCTCGGGCAGGCCGAGAGCAGCTCGGCCTGAGCAGCCTAGGCCATGGCCTGGCCTGGTCCAACCTAAGCCTGGGCCTGGGCCTGGACTGAGCCTAGGCTGCTTGATTTATTAAAAAAAAAAGAAGAAGAAAGAAAGGAAGAAAGAAAAGAGAATTTGTAAATAAAAAATAATTAGCTAAAAATAAAAAGAAAAAAATTGAGAAAAATATAAACAATAATTTACAATTCTTCAACTATCTACGATAAAAATTTTAGACTAATACCAATATAAATTAACTCAAATCACCCACTTTAAAGTCATTTTTTTAATGGTAAATTCAGACGCATTAAGTATTTTAATAGTTTAAAGCCTATTAAAAATTCAATAAAAATTAGAAATTAGTTTAAACTAAACCTACTAAATTCATTAAACCTAGAGGATCATATTCCCAACTCTTTCTATCTTCCTACGCTCTCTCTTATCACTATTTTCCTATAAATACATGTATTCATTGAGAGAGAACATCAGAGGGCTGAAAAGCTAAGAAAAAGAGAGTTTTGAGCGTTGTAATGCGAGATTGGAGAGGTCAAGAGCATTGTATTTGATGCTTATTGAATAAAATTCAGAATTCTTCTTCACGATCTTGCGGCGTTCAGTCTAAGTTTTTCTTTAATTTTCTCTTTATTTATTTTTTTATGCTATTCTTTTCTTGCATATTTGATTTCATGAAGTCATCTCTTTTCTTTTATTAGCTTCTTTTGTTTTCAGCATCGCTTGGAAGAGGGAGACAACAAGGTGATGACAAGAAACATGTTCACTGGTTCATCTTCCTCTTCCCCTCGTACCAATCTCTTAGTTTCTTTTTTTATTTTGGTTATTCAAATCTTCGCAAAAAAGTTACTCTTTCTTCTTTTTCTTTCTTCTTTTTTCTTTTACTTTATTCATATTTTATTTCGTTTTTGCTTTCTTCTACAAGATCTTTTTTTATTTATTTAAAAAAAACAAAATTCTAACCTTCATCCAAGGGATTTCTCAACTAGAATAAGATAAAAGTGAGATTTTTAATAACTAAAGTTTTAAGAACAAGTCTCTGTGGATTCGATCCTATACTTACTACTACACACTTTGTTAAAAAGATTCTAGCAAGTTTAGGTTTCATAACTTGTACATGATTCAACAACGATGCAGTTTTTCATGAACTTCGAAACGCGAACAGTTTTTGGCGCCGTTGCCGGGGACTTATGAAAATTTTTTGTTTTGAAAATCAACATCTAATCTTTTCTAGTTTAATATTAAAAAACAATTAAAAAAATTTTAAAAATTCAGAAATAAAAAAATTCAGAAAGCTAATTCTTAAAAAAATTCAAAATTTTTTTTTTATTATTTTTCTTTCCATCCTAAGATTTAATTTCAAATTTTCTTTGCAGGGATATTACATGAACAAAGGAAGACTTGCACAACAAGAAGCTTGCTTGTTTATGACATATTGCTTTGCTAAAATAAAAATAAATAAAAACTTGCTTGCTTCAGAGTCGTCTGAAAGATTAGTATTTTCTAACTCTACCCACGAAACTCTTGTCAGTGGGGTTTTGGAGGTGCTTATTGATTGAATTTTGTACTGCATTATTGCATACTTGCATAAAAAGATCATAAGAGCTGTCCCCCCTCACATAAGATCGGGATTTCATCACCCGTTCCTTGGCTTAAAAATCACAACCGCATATAAGTTTTTTTTCTCAAGCTTCAACTAATTTAAAATCAATTAGAACTCAGCCACTAGGATTTCTAGCTCATTTAAGTGGAACTATTTGGGAAGACTCCGGTGAACACTTTTAAGCTCGTGAAAGAGGGTTTTCTTATCTAGGAAGGGTGACTTAGCCATTGCGGCGGTGCCTGGCCTGGAAGAAGGACCGAGGAACTTCCCTGTCTCTAAGAAAGGGTGGCTGCATTGAGTAAGTGCCCAGCCTTGGGGGAGAGCCGAATCACTTGTTTGACGGGTTTAACCGTAAACCCACTATCCTTCCAACCCAGTTAGGAGCTGTCTAACTAGGGAGAATTTTATTTTCTTAAGATTAGTGGTTGAAAAAAAAACTGATTACCTTTAAATTAAATTCAAGATAAAAAAATACTGATTGCAATTGATTGGTTGAGTCATCTTGTGTGTAATCTTATCTAGGATTTAGAAAATCCTTCATCAGGGCAGTACCCTGGTTCATGCGAAAGTGGGTTCGTATTAAGGGTTGATTAGAATCCATTATTGCTTCTGACCCTACTGCAACAATGGGTGACACTAATGAAACTAAAAAAATGACATTAAAGGATTACATGTATCCTACAAGGTCCACCCAACCTTCCTGTATCACCTTGCCAGCCCTTACGGGAAATTTTGAGATTAAATCTGGGATGATACAGATGCTTCCAGTATTTCGGGGATTGGCAAATGAGAACCCATATCAACACGTTAGGAAATTTGAGGATATTTACGGGACCATGAAGTATCATCAAATGACAGAAGAATCCCTAAAACTTAGGTTATTCCCATTTTCTCTAAAAGAAAGAGCCAAATCTTGGCTTCTTTCTCTCCAACCGGGTTCAATTTCTACTTGGGTAGGATTAGCTGAAGCCTTCTATGGGAAGTTCTATTCTAAGCAGAAAACTGCTACCATACGTCAAGCCCTCAACACCTTCCATCAACTACAAGGGGAGACGTTCTTCACATATTTTAAAAAATTTAAGGATCTTTTACTTGAGTATCTCCATCACGGATTCGAAAAGATCCGTTTGATTCAAATTCTTTACGAAGGGTTAGACTACTCGAATAAGACCATGATTGAATCCCTTTGCAATGGAACATTCACGAACAAAACGGCCGATGATGCATGTGTTGGATCGCCGAGATATTGATAAATGCGGAACTATCTCTGTTGGCAACAATGATCTAAAATACACAAGTCAGCATAACACTAAAACAAGAAGGATTAATCGTTAATCAAAGAAGTAACTTGCAAAAAGGAAATCAAATCTCAGAAAATGCACAAACGCAAACAAGAGAGATTTATCCTGGTTCGGTCCTTGTGACCTACATCCAGTCCCCAAGCCACCCGCTTGAGATTTTCCTTTAACTTGACTTTGTAACCTAAAATCAATACACCATGTACACCACTTGACAAATCCCCTTCACCAAATGTGTACACCTTCTCTTCCACCAAGAGAACACCTTCTCTTCCACCAAGAGAATACCTTCACCTTGTACAACTTGCCTCTACAACCAAGAAGCCTCCCGTGTACAATGATCACTTTGAGAATTACAATATTTTCCTATAGCCTTGGTACTGAATGTGTATGTGGACAAGGTTCAGTATAGAAAACAAGAATTTCAGAGAATCTTCACAATGGAAATGTCTTTTGGTGAAGAACTGAAGTAGGAAAAACAGTTTTCAGGTTTTCAGATTTTTGGCTTTGAAAAACTGATAAAAATTCTTTGTATTTGGCCTTTGGTATAACTTCCCTATTTATAGCTGAAGACTAGGGTTAGTTAGGGAGTTAATAGGTGCAATTTAAATCAAAGGAACGTTGAAAACAGTTGCACAAAAGACCAACAGTCAGAAACTGTCCAACAGTCAGAACTGCCTATTAGTCGACTTGCCCATAGAGTTAGTCGACTAACCTAGGCAAAATTTCTTCTATTAGTCGACTATGTTTGGCTATTAGTCGACTAGGTCAGTGACCGTTGGAAGAACAGTTTCAGAATAACTACTTCAAGTCGACTGCAACTACTTGATAGTCGACTTGACTAGGGATTAGTCGACTAGGGGAATTCTATAAGTCGACTATAAAATGATATTAGTCGACTTGGTTTACTGTCGGTCGACTAATTATCAAACAGAGAGTTGGGTCAGATATTTGACACAGAATTAGTCGACTTGGGTTTGGGTTAAGTCGACTAGTCAATGGGTTAGTCGACTTATAAAGGACTTTAAGTCGACTAATGGACCAATGAAGTGTGTGTATGTGTCAAGGCTTTTACATGCTATTTAATCTTTACAAACCACACTTAATCAACTCTCCTTGGCACATCTTGATCATGTAGGACTCTTGATTCGTCATGTGTTAGAGCTCCAAATGAATTTGATCTTCACAAACGTCTTCATCGAAATAAGTTCCAACATTCTCCCCCTTTTTGATGATGACGCTTTGTGTGCACAAGTCCTCCCCCTGCAGAAGATATGTTATATTTTCCTCCCCCTGCAGAAATTGAGTTATAACAAATAGAGAAATACTTTGTTCTCCCCCTGCAACAAATATATTAGTACATATATATATAATTGTTCTTTATCAATTTTTATATGGTACCTGCAAGATAAACGTTAGATGGTACCAAACATAAAAGATCATATTAACCTTTAGGAGTCCAAATCCATTTAGAATTTGGTTTCCACCTGTTAATATACACATAGTTGTAAGAATCACATATATCATGAATGTATGAAGCAATATATGTATTTTTATCATGAAAACTTAAATTTTTAGGAATCCATATAAACTTATTTTTCTTAGGCTTTCTTTTTACAAAAGAACTATATGGATTACTATAACATGAAGATTTTGCAATAAATCCAATACCATGATTATCATGTGACAATTTCTGAAAAGATAATAAAGCATTCAAATTTTCTTTTCCTTTATTAAACTTAGTCACATTTTGCAAAAAATCTTCATATTTATTTTTGAAAACTAACATGTCTTTATCCAATATAGAAATCCTTTCATTTAAAGACTTAGTTTCCTTTTTCAGAAAAATGTTCTCTTTTATAAATTTCTCATTTTCAATTTTCAAAGATGATATGACTTTTTCAAACTCATCTTGTTGTTGAGAATTTATAGATGAACATTGTAATGCATAACATGAATTTTCCTTTAAAAGTTTCTCATTTTCTTTTGACAAAACTTTGTTTTTCAGTTTTTCATTTTTCAGATCAAGAAATAATTCATGGAAAGCATCAGAGAGTTCAGAATATGATACCTCATCATCTTCAAGTGCCATGTAACATAGGTTGACACGTTCAGTGGATTCTTCTTCATCAGATGAAGATGAATCACTATATTCTGATGATGCTTCGTAGTTCTTCTTCTTTCTGAACTTCTTACTCTTGTACTTATCTTTCTTCTTAAGCAAAGGACAATCGATCTTCATATGGCCTGGTTTATCACAATTAAAGCATTTGAATTTACCTTGCTTTAGAAATTTCCTAAATTTCTTTGAGAGCATTGCCATCTCCTCTTCGTCATCATTGTCTGTGTCGGAAGATGCATGGAAGGCGAGTTCTTTCTTCTTTGAGCGGTGTTGTCGTTCGTCCTTCTTCCTTTCTTCTAATTGCACTTCATATGCCATTAGATTACCATTAGGTTTTCTAATGTCATAGTTGAGAGATCATTCGCCTCTTCAATGGCGGTTGTCTTCTTCTCCCATTCTGGTGTGAGTGCACGAATGATCTTTCGAACTCTTTCAACTTGGGTGTAGTTCTTTCCAAGGGATGCTAATGTATTGGTGATGTCGGTGAATCTTGTAACCATCTCGGATATGGTTTCATTCTCCTCCATTTTGAATAACTCAAACCTGTGGACAAGAACAGATATTTTAGATTCCTTAACTTTATTAGTGCCTTCGTGTGTTACCTGAAAAGTATGCCATATTTGATGTGCAGAAGTTGCTGTTGAAATAAAGTTGAACTCTTCTTTGGTTAGGGCACAGAATAGAGCATTCATCGCTTTGGCGTCAAGGTTCGTGTTCTTCTTTTGATCTTCACTCCAAGCGTTGTAGTTGGTTGTGGGCTTGGTGTATGATGCTCCTACGATGTTCCAAAGGTCGTAGTTGAGTGACTGCAAGTATATCTTCATTCTACACTTCCAATAGTTGTAGTTGGTTCCGTCAAATAGCGGTGGACGTTGTGTAGAATGTCCTTCTTTGAATTGGGATGAGGAGAACTCCGTTGCCATCCTTATTGTTGACGAGGTATGCAGGGCTCTGATACCAAATGTTGGATCAGAGCGTATACGCCGGTTCAGGGTATGAAATGTGAGGCCGGCTCTGATACCAAATGTTGGATCGCCGAGATATTGATAAATGCGGAACTATCTCTGTTGGCAACAATGATCTAAAATACACAAGTCAACATAACACTAAAACAAGAAGGATTAATTGTTAATCAAAGAAGTAACTTGCAAAAAGGAAATCAAATCTCAGAAAATGCACAAACGCAAATAAGAGAGATTTATCCTGGTTTGGTCCTTGTGACCTACATCCAGTCCCCTAGCCACCCGCTTGAGATTTTCCTTTAACTTGACTTTGCAATCCAAAATCAATACACCATGTACACCACTTGACAAATCCCCTTCGCCAAATGTGTACACCTTCTCTTCCACCAAGAGAACACCTTCTCTTCCACTAAGAGAATACCTTCACCTTGTACAACTTGCCTCTACAACCAAGAAGCCTCCCGTGTACAATGATCACTTTGAGAATTATAATATTTTTCCTATAGCCTTGGTACTGAATGTGTATGTGGACAAGGTTCAGTATAGGAAACAAGAACTTCAGAGAATCTTCACAATGAAAATGTCTTTTGGTGAAGAACTGAAGTGGGAAAAACAGTTTTCAGGTTTTCAGATTTTTGGCTTTGGAAAACTGATAAAAACTCTTGGTATTTGGCCTTTGGTATAACTTCCCTATTTATAGCTGAAGACTAGGGTTAGTTAGGGAGTTAATAGGTGCAATTTGAATCAAAGGAACGTTGAAAACAGTTGCACAAAAGACCAACAGTCAGAAACTGTCCAACAGTCAGAACTGCCTATTAGTCGACTTGCCCATAGAGTTAGTCGACTAACCTAGGCAAAATTTCTTCTATTAGTCGACTATGTTTGGCTATTAGTCGACTAGGTCAGTGGCCGTTGGAAGAACAGTTTCAGAATAACTACTTCAAGTCGACTGTAACTACTTGATAGTCGACTTGACCAGGGATTAGTCGACTAGGGGAATTTTATAAGTCGACTATAAAATGATATTAGTCGACTTGGTTTACTGTCGGTCGACTAATTATCAAACAGAGAGTTGGGTCAGATATTTGACACAAAATTAGTCGACTTGGGTTTGGGTTAAGTCGACTAGTCAATGGGTTAGTCGACTTATAAAGGACTTTAAGTCGACTAATGGACCAATGAAGTGTGTGTATGTGTCAAGGCTTTTACATGCTATTTCATCTTTACAAACACACTTAATCAACTCTCCTTGGCACATCTTGATCATGTAGGACTCTTGATTCGTCATGTGTTAGAGCTCCAAATGAATTTGATCTTCACAAACGTCTTCATCGAAATAAGTTCCAACAGCATGGCAATTCTTTGAAGAGGTAACAGAAAATACTCTAGAATGGGAGCTTGTTAGTGTTGATAATAAGCAACTTACCACCTTAACTGCCACTAACAAGGGTGGTATACATAAAGTCAATCCTAATTTTGAGAGTGATGCCAAATTGACATCAGTAGTATGAAGATTTGAAGCATTAGAATTGAGCAAGGGAGCACAATCTTCAGCTCCCGAACCATCCAAGCTAGTGGTGTCTCCCATTTGTGTCCTTTGTGACAGCCAAGACCACTTGGTTGAACAATGCCCTGGGTTGCCAATTTTCAAAGCGGAGCAAGCAAATGTAAATATATTTCGCAAGCCCAATCCCAACAACAACCCATTTAGTGAAACATACAATCCGGGATGGCGGAATCATCCTAACTTTTCATGGAAGTCTCCTCAAGGACAAGGATATGGTGGATCATCATCATTTCAAGGACCTTCTTCTAATAATCAATTTCACAAGGGAAATCAATTCAATACAACACCATCTGTTCCTCCATATGTCCCTCCCAATCAAAGAAAACCATCTTTAGAGGACACTCTCCAACAATTCATGCAGAGCCAACTAATAACTAATCAAACTCAAGCTCAAATGTGTCACAATCAGGATCAGACGATAGTCAGGCTCGAGGTTTAGATAGAACAGTTAGCTGCAACTGTTAGGGAGAGAGAGAAAGAACATTTTCCTAGTCAAACTGGGCCCAACCCGAGAGGACAACCTGCTCCTCAAAATACTTCAATAGGCAAGTTTGAAATTAGTTCTGATTCAAACCGTCAAGTCCAAGCCAACCACACTTTACAGTCAGGCAAGAGAGTGGACAACCAAGTCGAAGATCCACCAAACAATCCTAGTATTGTAAAAGAAAAAGGAAAAAAGGAACCAAAGGAGTCAACAAAGAAAGATGATCAAGTTATTATTGACAATAAAGATAAATCTTTTGTGCCCAAAGCCCCATTTCCTCTACGTCTTCAACCAACTAGGAAGAAAAATCACTGTGAGAGAAGTTTGAAAGTTTTCAAAAACGTCCAAATCAACATTTCCTTCTTGGATGCCATTAATCAGATACCTTCATATGCTAAATTTCTAAAAGACCTAACCACGGTCAAGAGGAAAAGTTCTGTGCCTCATGAAGCTGCATTTGCTACACAAGCATCATGTCTCATCCAGCAAACCATTGCACCCAAATATGAGGATCCAGGGAGTCCAACTATTTCTATTAGGGTAGGAGATCAGGTTATGGATTGGTGTCTATTAGATTTAGGGGCAAGTGTAAACCTTTTACCCTATTTTGTGTACAAACAATTAGGTTTAGGGGAGTTACAACACACTAACCTTACATTGCTTCTAGCAGATAGGTCAGTTAAGGTCCCCAGGGAATTATTGAGGATGTTATTTTGAAGGTCAACGAATTCTATTTTCCTGCTAACTTTATGGTCTTAGACACTGAACCAGTTAGAGATCCAAGCATTCACTCCCCTGTGATTTTAGGGAGACCATTCCTTACTACTGCTGATGCTGTTATTAGATGTAGGAATGGAGTCATGACCTTGTCATTTGGGAATATGACAGTTGAGCTAAACGTTTTCCATACTAGTTCCCAACCACATGTAATGGACGATCATGAAGAGGTCAACATGATTGATGTGTCAGTCAATCACACCTTTGAGGAGTCTTACTATGAAGACCCCTTGGAGAAATGCTTAGCCCATTTTGAAATAAATTTTGATATTGAGGAGTCTATAGAAGAGGTGAATGCATTGTTAGATTCTGTCCCCATCATGGACACCAACCTATGGAGACCAAAGGTAGAACTCTCACCATTGTCAACATCTGTTCCTGTTCCATCAATCGTTGAGCCTCCCAAGTTGGAGCTCAAACCTTCACATAACACATTAAAGTATGCCTTCCTAGGTGAGTCAGAAACCTTGCCTGTAATCATATCATCTCATTTGGATAAGGACCAAAAAGAAAAGTTGCTAGATATTCTTGAGGAACATAAGGAAGCCATAGGATGGACCATAGCAGACATCAAGAGAATTAGCCCCTCTGTGGTAATGCACTAAATTCATCTTGAAGGGAATGCCAAGACTTTGAGAGAACCACAGAGGCGTTTAAACCCTGTTTTGAAAGAGGTGGTGAAAGCGGAGATAATAAAATTATTAGATGCGGGTATCATTTACCCTATCTCTGATAGTCAGTGGGTTAGTCTAATACAAGTTTCTCAAAAAGTCCGGAGTCACAGTTGTTACTAATGAGAATAATGAGTTGGTTCCAACTCATGTTCAAACTGGTTGGCGAGTGTGCATAGACTATAGAAAACTCAACTCCATGACTAGGAAAGGTCATTTTCCTCTACCTTTCATCGACCAAATGTTAGAACGTATTGCCGGTCACGCATACTATTCCTTCCTCGATGGTTATTCAGGATATAACCAAATCCAGATTGCTCGTGAGGACCAAGAGAAAACGACATTCACTTGTCCGTTTGGCATATTTGCATATCGTCGCATGCCCTTTGGGCTATGCAATGCACCGGCTACTTTTCAGCGGTGTATGTTGAGCATCTTTTCAGATATGGTTGAGCAATTTCTAGAGGTTTTCATGGATGACTTCTCTATCTTTGGGTCTACTTTTGATGAGGGTTTATACCATCTATCATTGGTATTGATAAGATGCAAGGAGAAGAACCTAGTTCTTAATTGGGAAAAATGCTATTTCATGGTGAAATCTGGGATTGTCTTAAGATACATTGTTTCTGATAGAGGTATAGAGGTTGATAAAGTTAAGGTAGAGCTAATCGCCAAATTATCACCTCCTAGAACTGTTCGGGAGGTGCGATCTTTCCTAGGCCATGCTGGATTTTACCGCCGCTTTATCAAAAATTTTTCTAAAATCTCCAAACCTCTTTGTGATCTTCTAGCAAAGGATGTTCCTTTTGAGTTTACCCCTTCTTGTTTGGAAGACTTTGAAAGGCTAAAGACCGAGTTAACCACGGCACCCATCATTCGACCACCAGATTGGAATCTCCCATTTGACGTGATGTGTGACACTTCCGACTATACTGTAGGGGTTTTCCTAGGCCAACGAGTGGATAAACTTCCTCATGTCATTTGCTATGCCAGTAAGACTCTTAACGATGCCCAATTGAATTATTCCATCACTGAAAAAGAGTTGTTGGCAGTCGTTTTTGCTCTTGACAAATTTCGTCCATACCTTATAGGTTCTAAGGTCCTAATCTACACCAATCATGCAACTTTAAAGTACCTTCTCACGAAAAAAGATGCTAAAGCCCATTTAATCCGTTGGATCTTACTCCTTCAGGAATTCGACTTACAAATTCATGATAAAAAGGGAGCTGAGAATGTTGTAGCAGATCATTGGTCTAGGACTGTGGTCGAATCTATGTCCGACTCACTACCCGTCCTTGAGACATTTCCTGATGAGTAGTTAATGTCCGTCTCCTCTTCAATTGTTCCCTGGTATGCTGACATTGTGAATTATCTTGTCACGGAATAGATGCCCGATTCATGGACCAAGCAAGAATGATCTCGTTTCTTAGCTAGGATCAAATGGTTCTTCTGGGATGAACCATACTTGTTCAAGTACTATCCCAATCAGATCATTCGACGCTACGTTCCTGACTCAGAATTTAGGAACGTCCTTTCATTTTGCCATGACCAAGCCTGTGGGGGTATTTTAGTGGGAAGAAAACTGCTGCAAAAATTTTGCAATGTGATTTTTATTGGCCCACTCTATTTCGTGACGCTCATGTCTATTGTCAATCACGTGATCGTTGTCAATGATTAGGGAAGATTGCACGCCGGAATGAAATGCCGTTAAACCCAATGTTAGTTGTCAAAATCTTCGATGTTTGGGGCATTGACTTCATGGGTCCCTTTCCTATATCCCATGGATACCAATATATCCTTGTAGCATGTAAAACCAATGACCATAAAGTTGTGGTGAACTTCTTGAAAGAGAATGTATTCTCTCATTTTGGCTTTCCTCGTGCAATCATCAGCGATGGTAGAAAACATTTCTGCAATTGTACATTTGAAGCCTTAATGAGAAAATATTGCATCAATCATAGAGTAGCCACTTCTTACCACCCATAGACGAGTGGCCAAGTAGAAGTTTCCAATCGAGCCATCAAGACCATTCTAGAGAAAACTGTGAGCACCACTAGAAAAGATTGGTCTCTTCGCCTGACTGATGCCTTATGAGCATATAGAACTGCATTCAAAACTCCTATTGGAATGTCTCCATATAGGTTAGTTTATGGCAAGGATTGTCATCTTCCTGTCGAGTTAGAACATAAAGCATACTAGGCAATCAAACGCTTAAATTTTGATCTAGACAAGGCAGGAAAGTCTAGGAAACTTCAATTAGATGAGCTTGAAAAGATAAGGAATGATGCATATGACTGTTCAAAACGGAACAAGGATCGTATGAAGATTATGCATGATAGGATCATAACTCGGAAGGAATTTCAACCAGGGCAAAAAGTCTTACTGTACAATTCCCCTCTACATCTCTTTCTGGGAAAACTAAAATCTCTTTGGACCGGTCCATACTTTGTTCATAAGGTACACTCACATGGTACAGTTGAGGTCCACAATATCACGGATAGTACCACTTTTCAAGTAAAGGTCATCGTTTAAAACCATACCGTGAGTATCTGAGCCCTGAAGTGGAGGAAATCCTTCTGGAAGATCCTGTTTATCAGGATTGATCTCTATACATACTACGGATCCATTTATGTATTATAGTTTTTGTATTTTTTCTCTTAACTAGACAATGATGGATGACATCCACTCGTCCTCATTAGGTACTATCTACCCTTCACATTCTTACATTTGTAGCATGCTATGTATTCATTCATACATTGAGGACAATGCATGAGAAAAGTGTGGGGGAGGGTTAACATAGGTTTTCTTTTAGGTTTTCTAAAAAAGAAAAATAATAATAATAAAAAAGATTAAAAAATAAAAAATATATATAAAAAAATTCTTTGTTACAAAAAAAAACTTTTTGAAAAGAAAAATAATACTTTGACTTATTTTTGCAAGAAATTAAGTTAATTTTAAGGAATAAGAGAATCATAATTAGGATTTCTTGTACTTGGTTGAAATAAGAATATTTGTTTAATTTCTAGGGATAGGAAGAAAAATTGAAAAAGTAATTTAGTCTTGAATTTTACCTTGATAAAATATGCATCTTTTATATACTTACATACATAGGGTTCAAAAACAAAGATTCTTATGCCTTAAAAAAAGAAAAAAAAGAAAAATGAAAAAATATATAAATATATAATAAGAATCCTCTGATTAAGCTGGATTTTTGTGCCTCATAAAGCATGATTATTCACGCCAAAAAGTGGTTCATATCACCAAATAAATCCTTAGTTTTGTGACCTTATTTGCTCAAGTCCTAAGTCCTTGGGGTGTTTTCTCACCCGGTTCTCTAAAACCGTCCGGCTTGGGAGTCACCGACTAAGACTCATTATATAGGCAAATTAGAAAGTCTAAGAAAGCTAAGGAATATTACCACCCTTATATATACAAATAAGGCATAAGAGTTATAGTTGAAAAACCCTTAGTCAAAATATTCACGGTCACAAGATGCATATGACTTAGGGTAAAATAATAGACTAGATGAGAATACAATTTTATTCCTAACCTTAATTGATAACAAATATTTGAATAGATGCTAAGTCTAAGGATGAATAATTCGATACTCTTATAACTTACAAGTTGCTTAATACTTGTAAAAATACTTCAAATATTTTCTCTTGTTTTCAAAATGTATTTTTCAAAAATACTAACAAATTATTTCTTTTATTTATGGTTTTTGTAGGTGTAATCCACTGAAAACCCTCAGGAGACTACAACTCCTCCTCTAGGAGTAACCTAAATGTTTAAAGGCTTGTTGCACATGCTAAGTGCAAACGCGTGACCTGCGAAAGTGGTCTAATAATCTTTGGTTTAGTTTTGTTGTTTTGCTCGAGGACGAGCAAAAGATAGGTGTGGGGGTGTGATCGTACACATATTTCGCATTCTTTTCATTACACTCCTACATTTATCGTGTAATAAATTTGCTAATTTCTTTGTCTTAAATGTCTATTTTGTAGAAGATAATAATGAAGAGAAAGAGGATTAAACTAAATAAATAATAGTTAAAATCAGATTTAACTGGATCTATTTGGTTAGCTGAAGATGATCCCAGATCTAGTTAGAACAAATCAAGGATTGGGGCAAATGTTCAGCTGAAGATCAGAGCAAATCAGAAAGATAATACCAAATGAAAACCGGTAAAATTTGAATTTCTATAAATACATTTTGGTTAAATAAAGATCAACCAAGGATAAATCAAATACAAAGGAATAAATGGATAGAGAGAAGATCAACGGATGAGATGAAGCAATTTAGATTCTGATTCAGACTGGATACAATTTAGCATTTTAATCATAACTTTAACTACCGAATCTCAAACCTAATGATTAAGATGATATAGAAAGAAAATTTAATGAGCTACAACTCTTATGTTGATCATTATTTTGAATTCTATCATCTGATAAGCAATATTCAGCAATCAACACGCCAATAAGCTGCAAATCAGAATTCTGGATAAATCAAGTTTGGAGATAAGGGGAAGTTGAAATTCAAAAATAGCCAACTCTTCCCATCTTTCTATGCTCTCTCTTATCAATATTTTCCTATAAATACCTGCATTCATTGAGAGAGAACACCAGAGGGATGAAAAGATAGAAAAAGAGAGTTTTGAGCGTTGTAATGCGAGATTGGAGAGGTTAAGAGCTTTGTATTTGATGCTTATTGAATAAAATTCAGAATTCTTCTTCACAATCTTGCGGCATTCAGTCTAAGTTTTTCTTTAATTTTCTCTTTATTTATTTTTTATGCTATTCTTTTCTTACATATTTGATTCCGTGAAGTCATCTCTTTTCTTTTATTAGCTTCTTTTGTTTTCAGCATCGCTTGGAGGAGGGAGACAACAAGGCGACGATAAGAAACAAGTTCACTAGTTCATCTTCCTCTTCCCCTCGTACCAATCTCTTAATTTCTTTTTTTATATTTTGGTTATTCATATCTTCGCGAAAAGGTTAGTATTTCTTTCTTCTTTGCTTTCTTTCTTCGTTTTTCTTTTTATTCATATTTTTATTTCGCTTTTGCTTTCTTCTATAAGTTCTTTATTTATTTATTTTAAAAATAAAATTTTAACCTTCATCTAAGGGATTTCTCAACTAGAATAAGATAAAAGTGAGATTTTTAATAACTAAAGTTTCAAGAACTAGTCTCAGTGGATTCGATCATATACTTGCCACTACACACTTTGTTAAAAGATTCTAACAAGTTTAGGTTTCATAACTTGTACGTGATTCAACAATGATGAAGTTTTTCATGAACTTTGAAACGCGAACAGTTAGGACTTTGCCACTAAGACTCATCGGGATGACATTTGTGACATTTATCTGATGACCATCATGTTCATGTAATCTAACTACTAGAAAAATATTGTTATACGGTAACAACCTCGTCCTGCTTATCATGTTCACCGATATATATATATATATATATATATATATATATATATATATATATATATATATATATATATATATATATATATATATATATATATATATCCTGTTATATATGTATCACGATTTCACTTTTAATGTTGTTACCATTGTCATAACCAAGTTATCCATATAAATTTTAGGTAACATGTACATTAATAATCTTGATAACTAATGATATGATATTAAACAACTTACATCAGGATTGGAAAAATTGATGGAGGAGATAACGTCAGTATTTTGGATGGATGATCGGTCGCATATATATATATATATATATATATATATATATATATATATATATATAATATATATTATATATATATATATATATATATATATATATATATATATATATATATATAGTAACATTACCATGTTTATTATCTAATAAATCATATTAATAAGCCTTATTTTTCTTTATAAAATGCAGGCACATTGCTAAAGGAAATGGAAGAGAAACGAGCCCAAAAACCTATCAAATTCTGATTTAATTCAGAATTAATTCAAAATCAGAAAATCAGGGCAGATCATAACAAATCAGAGAGATTAAAAACCGGTTAAAATGAATCTTCAAAAATCAATTGGTTAAAGCCAAAGATCAAAGGCCATTTCGTCAAATCCAGGAGCTGAAACGGGAAAACCAGCAGGAGATAAGGATAAATCACCAAACCGGGGAGTGCCACCAACTATATGTCGCCACCTGGCCACACCATGGTCGTGGAAACTCGAGGTCATGTTTTCGCGGCTTGGTTGCGTCTGTTGGGGGAGCATTTGCTCCCCCTATCTTCGTACGCCCTCCCCCGTTTGGTTTTTCCTTATAAATACTACATTCGACAAAGAAGAGAGTAGCGAAGACTAGGATTAAAATTCTTGTTCATATTTAGGTTTTAAGAGTATTGTTAGATAGCTCTGAGAAGCTGTATCTCATTTTATTTTTCAGTTTAGACTAGTAAAGAAAGAAGAGTGGAATTGAGTGTGAATTCATCCTTAAAGTGACAATCAAAGGAGATTCAACTTGCTTATTCAACTCGACCCAATTCGGTATGTCCATGTTTGATTTTCATTCTCTTATTTATTTTCTTTTTATCATGAGTAACAAACTATCTTCTGGGCTCACTAATCAATCTCTTCTACCACCTTTCTCTTGATCGATTTTTATGAAAGCATTAATTTTTAATCATAATAATGCCTGAGTTGAACTTTGTTCTTGAATGCACATGAGGATGTTTCTCTTTTAAACTTAGACATTCAAAGTATAAATATTTTTAAATTATTTTTATTCTATACTTTCTTCTTCGCGCTTGATGGTTTAACATTCTATTTTTAATGTTGTATTAAGAAAAACCTTAAGATTTAAATCAAAATCATGTTATTTGTTTTACTTGAACATTAAAAGAAATTAAAGGTTTTTGCTATTGATAAAAGTGATGCGCCAAAGTGTTCTTGAGATAAGTAAGTAGTTGAGTAGAAGATTAGTGAGCCTGGATCTTTTTCATAATTTAAATCACAACCAAATCGCTCTCAAATCATTTTCTAAAAGATCATCTTCTCCAAAACTTTTTCCAAGTTTTAAAATTTTCTTTAAATCACTTCCCTTCTCTCCATTCTCTTTTTCAATATAAAAAAAAAAAAACCAGTCTTTGCTTTCTAAACAAAAGCACCAAAAGCTTTCATCGCATTTCTCTTCGTGGACACGACCCGTTAGCCCATAGCTAAACGGTAATTCTCATTACTTTTATTTGCAATCAAATTTTTGGCAACAGTGCCGGCGAGGGAACCGTGTAATTGTTTTCTAACAAGTTTGGTGTCTTATTTCAGGGACGTTAGGGAATCAAATTTAGTACTCAAGTTTTGTAGGAGAAGACTTGCTATTCTGTACCTCTACTGTCGAAAGTAGAAAACAGAATTTTAAGAAATTGCAGCGCAAAAGTTTGAAATTTCTTGGACTACTAAAAACTCTTTTTTGCAGGACATTATTTTGCAAAAATACAGTTTTTCTGTATTATTTTTGCTATATCTGATATTCACACTCCCTTTTTTAATCCAACAGTAATCTAATTGATTCTAATTGCTTAAAAAATATTTAGACTTGTATTCTAGACATTTGTCTAATTACGTTTCGTTTACAATTACTGTTGAAGATAGCTGGAGACAAGGTACGTATGCATAGCATATAGTTTAGAAAATATTCTTGGGTGATATTTACTTGTGAATGTTACTTTTCTATATCTTGCACACTTTGCACAATAAATCTTAAGGGCAAAACACAAATCAAGATAAGATGGGGAAGTCATTATGCTTCCTTAGTGTTTGTTGGAGGAAAATTGAAGATCGAGGAGTAACTTCTTTGTTTGATTGTAAAGAAAATTACAGCGGATCAATAATCCTCTTACAAGAGAAGGGAGATATTTTAAGCTTAAATCACCCCTTTGTTTAAAGCCAGGTTATTGATGTGGCGATGGAAAGTGAATCTTATTTTCCGTTGACCGGGTGAACGTCGGGTCCTTTGGGAATCTTCTCTTTGGATAGTAAACGAAGTAACACAGCTTTTATCCACCAAGGGTCTCAAAGAGAATGTAGGAAAAGACGAACTTGTACACATCAAGTTGTTCGAAGAGTAAAACTCTCTTTCTTTTCAGCTGAGGGTCTTGGTGCTTCTACGCCTTACAACCGAAGTTTTTTTTACCAAGAATTTTTCGACCCCTCTTCCATAGCAAACTAGGCTATTTATAGAGGTTTCAGGGGTAAAAGTGTCCCCTAAAAATACTCCATAATGGGGGTTAACTCCTTATTACGTAGGCAGTAATTGACCCAGTAATGAGTGCAGTTATAACCGAGAGGTAGGGTTCCTCTGTAGTTAAAACGCGGGCTTTGAGCCTCACGTTTAACCATTGAGGAACGCTTGAACTTTGCTTTTGGTTGAAATGTGAGCTTCAACTTCTGCGTCAAGCTTTGTGTGAGATGCGGGCTCTGGGCTCTGTGTCCTGGTCTCTGTGGTAAAGTGGAGATGCGGGTTTCGAGCTCAGCATCTTGGTACTGCAATAATACTGAGATGCGGCTTTCGCGCTCCGCGTCTTAGACCTTGCAGTGATGTTGAGACGCGGGTTTCAACCCTTACGTCTTAGTACTGTGCTAGTAGCGATGACTAGCCTTGCGTCTGGAGTTTGGATTCTATTTTTTTTAACGACTTGTCTTCAGTGATTTTTAGACAGTCTACAGAACCCCTCCAAAGTTTTCGATATTCTGCGGTTGACTGGGACGGATTTCGAAATACTTTAGACTCTAGTTGAATTCATACTTCTCATGATTGGACTGACAATAATTTGAGATACTCTGAGTTTGATCTTATCTGGAGTATTGTCTTCGTGATTATATTGTAAAACCCTTTGAAGCCACCAGGGATGATTATGGTGAGTGTCTAGATACGCAGTCCAGACCTCCTCAGTGCTCTGAGTTGGCTGTTAGTGTACTTTGAATTAGGGGTGAACAATCGGCTGCTTGTGCCAGTGTCCTGTTGAACTAATTTATAGAAGCAAAGACTGAATGTAAGTCTTGTAGACGCAGGTGTCATGTTGTTCTAGAGACGCAATCCTTACTTGGAGTGGGGACGCATCTATTAGTTTGCTGAAGAAACGTGGCTCCTGAAGGGGCGCGATCTTTGAAGTGAAAACGCAGCTCTTACTCTGCTGACTAGGCGCGGCTTTGGCCTTGCTGAAGAGGCGCGACCTTTGGAGGGACGTGGTTTTTGTTAAACGCGAGTCCGCGTTTTGGGCGCGTTGCCACATGTCCGGCAGAGTTGAAGGGACATCTTTTCTTTCGCGAAATTCGCGTCGCATTTAAGATGCACGCCACGCGTCAGGTGGGGATTAGGCCTCGAGCCATGCGCCGCGTATCTCTGCGGATCATTGTGCCTATAAAAGACAACAGTCTTTCAAAAGTCATCATTAGACTCTTCTTCTTCACTGAGCATTATATTTAGGGCTAAGAAAAGCTCCAAGCTTTTCTATTTTCACCGTCTTCAACATCAATCTCACGATCAAAATGGCACCAAAGACCAAGTCTGTTACTTCCTCGAGCGCTGTCGCTCCGGAGATTCAAATGGGTGGTCTTTCCACGCAGGAGGCCCCCATTTCAGGTAATAAAACCATCTGATCTGGTTTCTGCCATTGAAGAGGCTTACAGAGTTCTTTTAACTCTTAAGTCTCTTTTGAACATGAACCGCCAATGCGAGGCTCATGCCCGTGTTTGATCTTCAGATGCGGCTCTTGAATTGGTAGGTAAGACGCGGGTTGACGACCTCTGCGTTTTTGCTTCATCAACTTGAGTCCGTATCTGTTTGTTGAACGCGTACCTTGTTGAGCCTTGCGTTTTAGACTCAATGCTCAGAATATTTCTAAGTGTGTGGAGTTCAGACGCAGCCTTCTTATAATTCTCGCGTCTTGTAAGATCAAACGCAAGTTTTACTGAATTTTGTGTCTTAGTCTGATACTTAGAAATTTTCTAAGTTCTGGATTTTGAAATGCGGGCTTCATCCAAGCCTCGCATTTTTGAGTCTATACACGGATTTTGCTGATTTTCGCGTCTGGATTCATTCCTGTGTTTGAATTTCGCATATCTAGCCATTTTCTTTCAGATTCCTGACTAATTGTTATCTTCTTTGCAGTATGATACTCTTCCAACCCCTTGTTCAAGAAGTGCTACTTTAGATACGTAGGTGGCGCCGATCGTAATCTGACCTTCGCGCTTCAGAGGACTGCTCCTGCGACTACTGGTAAGTCAAAGGAGCAAAAGGAGAGGATCTTCAAGGCCAGTATGCTGACCCTCCGAGAGATTATCTCTGATGGATTATTTGAGACGGATTCCCTACTACGTTACGAAAGCCTGTTTCCTCTTTGGTGACGCCATTGATGAGGATGATAGGATTCTGCATGACGAAGATTATAAGTGGCTCCGTTGATAGGGGACAGGAGGTTCTTTCTTCCCAATATGGAGAGGATGTATTCATTGTCCTATCTCCAACACATGTCCGTTCACCGTGCGATGAATTGGGATCTTTCCCGTTTTATCTCCGGCGTCTCTCTCGGCAGATTAGGTGCCACAGAAGTATACTCTGCTGGCCATAAGAAAGATGTCTTCAGTTTATTTCCCGGGTTAGTTAGGCCTGAGTATCCTAAGGGAGAACCTCTTCAGCTTGGCGCTACTTTCATCAACCAGTTTATGAAAGTTTAGGGTGATTTTCCTGTCGACTTTCGTCCGCTCGGGTGGGTTCATTCTACCAACAAATCTTGGTGGGGTAGGATGGTTGGATTTGTTCTTGTTGAGCTTGGGGATCTGCTGCAGTAGGTGGAGTTATATCACTCGGTCAGGGCCATACAGTATGGCCTCCCGCAAAAGTTCCCACAATTTTTATGGTGTCCTAGAGCACTATAAATCCTTTGACGGGCACATTTTTTACTCCAGTTGGAGAGATGGGGCTCGTTCTTCATGAACTGTATGAAGTCTCAGGGCTTGTTATCGGAGATGCCCCTTATGAAGAATACGTCCCGACTTCTGAGGAGCTTAACCTCCTGAAGAAAGAGGACTCTTAGGTGTATGAGACATATTAGGAAGTGTTTTGCCACTTTCACATCTGCGGCCAAATATCCTCCTGGAGGAACAGGGGTGTCAAGTAGATGTCCTGGGCAAGCTATCTGTTCAATGGCATAAATGAGAAGGATAGCCCAGTGACTAGTCTGGCTCCTTACACTGACAAGGAAATTGCTGAGAGGATCAATGCCTCTGCAAGCTCTTACGTCACTGAGTCGAATGAGGACACTTTCAGACCTGATACGGTCTTTGAAATTTTTCATCACCAGGCCCGAGTTCCCATTTCTGACCCAGGCCCTATTAGCGGGCTTCCTTATGCTGTGGCTGAAACGTTGTGTGGTGCCAACATTGTCACATGAAGTAATTGTTGCCAATGTGGTGTACCCAACAGTTTTGCTTGCCTACAGAAAGTCTATCGCTCTCCTTCCAGTGATGGTGGCTGGAATTCAGAGTGGGTTACGGGCTCTGGTTAAAAGCCTGTGCCAAGTGGAGGCCATTGTCGACTCCAAGGGCAGGCCAAAGGTTTATTCGGAGGGAAGGCCGAGAGTGAAGACCCCTAACCCCAGGCTCGAGCTTCCATATACGTACTTGATGGCTTGGCACGTTATGCACTGTCCTTCACTGATGACGGTGGTGCCTCTTTCTGCAGGTTTTGTCCCCTTCGTGCAGAAGCTGAAAAATTCAAGCTGGTCAAACTACTACATGTTCTTTATTTGGAAGTATATTCTGAACGCTTCGAACTATCAGCTCGACCGTTGCTTCCCCGAGATTGCTGGTGCGTCTTACGGGGAGGACCAGATGATTTTACAAGGTTGCCATCGGGAGTCTTCTGGTTGCTGATCAATATTCGGCCTGGATATCTGATCTTCCAGCAAGGGAATTCATGTACGATCGAGCCTTACATGCCCAGTTGTTTCGCTCGGCAGTTCAGCTATGATCAACTATATATCGACAACCCCAATTGTTATACCAGCCTCAGTTTCTGCACTGGTACTCCCTGGCTAGTAGGATGCCTAGTTTCAGAATAAATACCTCTTGCATTAAGAGCATCAAGGCGTCTTATAAGGACAAATTGGAGTCTAAAAACATATGCGAGGTATGGATGAGTATCAGGCAGCCGAGAGGGAAACAGGAGGGGAAGTAGGGATGGGACCAAGGGTAGCAGCACTTAAGGGGCAGCCCGCTAAAAAAGAGTCGACAGACTGTGTCCAAACATTCCCACGACTTTGCTTTGAAGGGTGTGCCTATCCCAAAGAAGGCTAGGAGGGAATCGAAGGCTGAAGCTTCAATGCCCAAGGTAGTTCTTTCTGGATTTGAGGAGCAGGGGAATGAAGAAGAAGAGGAGGAAGTCCCTGCCCTTCGCTCCCGCGGTCTGCGTAACAGGAGCCTGTGATCTTGGAAGAGGGGGAACTCGCGGGTGAACCCGTCATGGCTGAAGAGGTCGAGCGAACCGAAGTTGACTTTATAGGGAGGGATGATGTTGAGATTCCGGGGATCTCAACTCAGCCCGAGCCTTCTTCAGTTCATGAGAGAAGGGTTAAGGTGCAACAGCCTGGGTCTCCCAGTGTATTGATGACCACCTCGCAGATTATTGATCCCAGCCCTACTACTGGGGTTCTTAGCGGTAAGGTTTCTATCGCTGAGACCTCCTGTGTTGAGTTGTCGTCTTCCTCGTCCAAAGAACATGAATACTATTCTGGCGAGGAGTTCGATTTTGGCGACGAACCCACTCTTCCTGACACAAGCAAATTTTCGCACCTCTCAGAGGAAGAGATACAGGGATACGACCCTGTGACAGCTTCGCCAATAGCAAGGATCACTGCTATTGAAGGTACATTCTTTGTCTTCCTGAACTGATTTCCATCAAGTTAGGAACGAGGTCTAACATGTTCTTTTGATTTTCTTCTACAGGGTTGGCTTTCGATAATGAAGCCACAACTTCTTCTCAAATTGAGGAGATGATCTAAGAGTTGGCCCAGCAGGAGGGCCTTAAGGCTCCTCTACCGGGATGCCTCAAGAGGTTGCAACCGCCGAGGTCGAAGAGCCCTCATTCCATAGTGGCCTATCTAGGGATTTGTCATCTACAGATCCTCCTTGTAAGAGAATACTTATGTATTGGACACTCTTTTTTTTTACCGTTACCACTGACATTTAATGTTTTGGTTTGCAGAGAACACTGCAATTGCTCAAGTAGAGGATCCTACGGTAAGCATCGGCGCAGAAGATAGTACAATTCAAACTTTAGCCGGGGAATCTAGTGCTGTAGAGTTTGTTGTTGCTTCTGTTGCTGTGGAAGCTGTTATGACAACAACTGTCCAGGAGGTATTCGCGACTACCTCAGTGTCTGACGAGCCTGTTGTCGGTCTTACCCCTGCATGAGTTGAACTGATCCCCATTTCTCATTCTGTTGCGGAAAGGGGGTCCGAGAGTTCATCAGCAGGGTTATCTCCAGGTAATGACATCATGAAGAAGCTAGCACGTCAAATGGTACAACAATTTTTTGCTTCCATGAGGTCCTGTGTTGACCTGATCCTTTCTGGGGGCAGTTCTTTCGAGTTTGCCTGAATACTTCTCGAAAATTAGATCGAAAACATTGGTCATACTGGGAGTCCTTCGCAGGCTAGGGCATGCCTGATGATGGTCGAGCAGCTGGGGAGCCACCTGAAGGAGCTCAAGACCCTGGAGAATGCTGGCTCAATGGATGAGGCTTGGTCGACATTGAGTAAGCTTCTTGCAGCTCAAGAACATGAGCGAAAGGAGATGGAGGAGCAAATAGCTGAAGAGGCCCGCCATCTCCAGCATTTCTAATCTGACCACCAAAGACTGATTGGCGATTCCAAGGAATCTGAAATCGTCATACAGAGTGCAGAGCAAGTTATCACCACTACTCGAATTACTATTGCCAGGGTGCAGGCCTTGATCGAGACCAATGAGCCGAAACTTATTGCTGCTAGAAAAAGGCTGGAAGAGCTGGAGACCGCCAGGACACAGGTTCAAGAAAACCTTACTGTTCATTCCTCCAAGTTGGAGTCTCTTCAGGCATAACTGGCTAAGAAGAGATTTCTGTCCGAGGAAGAGTTACGAGTCCAAGCTCTGATGGAAGCTGAAAGGGCGCGTCAGCTCGATATGCATCACCTCCGGGAACAAATCCGTTCTTTGGCGAATCAGGATTATTAACCTTCTTCTCCTTTTTGTAACACTCTTTGTTAAATAAGAGTTTTTGTGTTATTTTTATCATTTTTGAGTCAAATAATAATAGTCTTCAAAATTTTTGTCTCATCTTTATCCCTTCAGATTCTTTGTTGCCTGTGGATGACTCAGTTTTTAGAATAATAAACTTAGGCTGAACTGAGTTCTTGAGCGAGACGCGGCTCTCATTTGTAGCGGAGATGCGGTTCTGGGAAATGCGACTCTGACTCACTAATGGAGACGCCGTTCAGGCTCACCAAGGAAGACGCGCGAAATTTTCTTTTGATAAGGACACAGCTCTGGCTTAAAGACAAAAAGGCATTATTCTGAGATGCGAATTTGTGTTCTTCAGTAAAGGGAACGTGGCCTTCATACTTATTGAAGGACATAGGTCTATGGACGCGGCCCTTGATTTTGTCAGGATGCAGAATTCTGGATGTAGTGGAGACACGGTCTTAGGCTCCTCAAGACTGACGCATGGATCTTAGCTAGTTGATGGGGATGCGGTACTGGCTCAACAGAGAAGCGGCTCTGGTCCCTTGATAGGGCGCAAACTCAGGCTGTATTGAGTTTATGATGGAGATGTGGCTTTCATCTTTCAATGGAGGCGCAGTTCTGGGCTCCTTGAGAATGACGCATGGGTCTTTACTGGTTGTTGAGGACGCATATTTCAGGACGCAGCTTTTAAGTCTTGTGAATTGGTGTGAACTCAAGATGCAATTCAGTGGACCCAGCTTGCTGAGGAGACACGACTTTGGACCACTTCAGAAGACGCGGTTGTGGCCCCTTCAATAGGAATGAAAGGAACGCAGCCTTCGGGTTCATGCGGGTTTCAGGACGCGACCTTTGAGTCTAGCCTGACGCAGCCTCCTAAGCGTCACATACAGCCCGTCTTAAAGATCTTGTTAGATCTTTAAATGCCAAGTCGGCGTTGACGATTGGGGACTTGTGTCCTTCAATGTTTCCCAAAGCGACAATCCACGCGTCAGCTCCTTATTGGACTTGATGTTCGTGCGAAAATTAAGGCTGATGGTTTTGATTTTTATGCCATTAATTATAGGCCTTATGGCTTGCCTATAAATAGGCCTCACCCCTTAACAGTCGATTATCTAGACTATTTTTCTTGAGAGCATGCGCTCTGAAGGTCTTCGTCTTGATTTGTCTATTTTCCCTTTAAGGGGATGTGTTCCAATGAACAGTAAGAACTCAAAGCTTCCATGCTTTTCCTCAATCTTCTCTAGAAGTTATCACTATGAAGTGACTTCAAGATCAAAAAGCATCACTGGGCTTTGATGCATAAAGTTCAACCTCTAGAGGGTTCTTCCGCTGGTAGGATCCGCTTGTCGCCATGAAATACTCAGTCCCGCTGAGTTTCTATTTTCTTGCCCCTTAAAGAAATTTGATCTCTTGATCTTCTCTTGAAGTCTAACTGATGAGCCCGTTATTTAGAAGTCGCGTCTTTTAGACTTCTTGATGAAGCGCGAGTCGATTGACCTTGGATTTTAACTCAAAATCCTTTGAATGTGAGTGTGATGAACTCTGTACTAGGATCTTAAGACGCGAGCTTTGTACACAAAGCCTGTGTTTGAGGTTCTTGATTTAAGAATTTTAACACTTTCGAGGCCCTTGGACTTGGATGTGGCAACTCTCATTTCTCAAACGTGGGTGTGACGACTTCTGCGTCCGGTCTACCTCGCGTCTCATATCCTGGACACGGGTCTAAAACCGGACCGCGTTCAGATCTGCGCTGGTTAAATTTGTGCCTGACTTCAATCACGTCTGCCCCTAAACTTTTCATTTTCTACTTTAACAGAATTTTAGGCCTTCTGTACTAATCATCCCTTCGTCTGAAATTTACAACTTCAAACGCGTTTGCCCTTCAGCTTTTCTATTTCTATCTTAACAGAATTTTAACTCTTTGGTTTCTTGCTTCTTGCAGGTTCTGGCAGTCCAGTCAGTCTTACGCATTTTCCTAGGCTCTTGGGAGAATATTTTGACCAGCGAGCTTATTCGATTGGCGAGCATTCAGGGAATCAAAGCTCCTGTTCATGGGCGAGGAGGATTCGTGCGGTTAATGACATCCATCAAGGCCTTATTGGACATGACACACCAGCAATGTCCCCGAGTTTGTCATGGTCACAGTAGGTATGGTGGTGGGTATGGTCCTCTTATAGGTCACGGGATAGAGGACGTCACCTGTAAGGTCTCGGATCCTCCCTTCACCAATCTTATCTCCAGAAGTGACATTTATGAAAAATCATATTCATTAGATGACTTACTGGTGGTGGAGATGTTCATCAACGAGGACTATGGTCCACATCAGTTGGTCGGTGGAATCAGAGTGTTCTTCTGCCTCTTGATCTCGAGAAACACTATTGTTCTCGGTCAGCGATGAACTTCTTCAATGTTTAAATCATGCATCATGGTGTAATCAGCATCCGATCGTCTCAACATTGCTCAGCCTTTCTTTGTCGCTCTTCCAAACATCTTATATTTGGAGTGATGGAAATGCCTCAAGGAGTGAGTGCAACCTTTTACTGAGAGAGAGGGACTTCTTTGTACTCCTTTATTGTAACACTCAATTTATTGTATAAGATAGTGTCTTGTATCACTTTCATATGTTTGAAATTAATAAAAGTGACACTTTTTCTTGTCTTCTTATATGTCTTTAAATTCTTTTTTTTTTATAATCAGACACATAGAAGTAGGAACTCTTCGCTTGCTAAAAATATGATAATAATCTTAGCAAGTCAAAGTTGGGAAAAATTCTGTTTCAGGAATTTAAGAATGCTGTCAGAGATGCGATGTTAACTTGACAGGAGTAGAATAGTTTTCGTGAACTTGCTAATCTATGAATGAGAATGACAAGTGAAGTTTCCATCCCTACGGCAGATTATAAATAAGTATTCATCAGAGGTTTAGTAATAAACTTGACTAAGACTCAGCTGGGGATTTGATGGAAACACTGCTAGAGGTGTAATGTTAACCTAACAATATTTTTTTTTTAAGTAGACTTGTTATTCTGTTAACAAGATAATAAGGGAAACTAGACTCGCGGGGGATCTAGGAGAACTTTTACTGTTAGAGGTGTGATTTTAACTTAACAGGTTGGATTAAATCTTGTCAGGAGTGTGACGTTAACTTGACAAGGATGTGAGTCAGAGGTGTAATATTAACTTGAATCAATGAGAGTTTCAACTTCATTTGGGAAGACTGAAAGCGTCACTGTCATAGGTGTAATGTTAAACTTGGTAGTAAAGGTAATGCTATGGGTGTAATTTTGAACTTGGCATTGGTCATCTCGACTT